>CAJUYI010001697.1:0-46794 GCA_910591695.1 Galerucella pusilla
TTCATTTTCTAAACGACTATTTGGGGGTGTCCCGCTCCTCTATAACGACAATTGCGGAACTAGCCAAACGTTACACCCATGCTCAATACCTTAAGGGATGGAATCAAAGGGTGCAGTCTTGCCAGTATCACCCTGGGTGAACCTGGGAAGCTGGTGCCGAAGAAATATTTGGTGATGACCAGGAAAAACCTATGTTTAACAGTAGAATTTCTGACTGGCCACTGTCAACTTAGGAAACCTCTCCTTACTATACGGAGCTAGTGGACACCCCTCTATGCAAGATGTGTGAACAGGAAGATGAAACTGTCAGGCATGTCTTATACGAGTGTCCGGAGTCTGAGCTTACACCTGCCGATATAAAGGAGATGTCTCCTAGTGACCTGTCCACCTTCCTGGGAAGAACAGGATGGACGTTGACTTAAGAGGACAACTTCTCGCGTTGATTACAATGGGTCACATGTGGCCTAAGTGCTGTGAACCTACACACACCCTCCCTACTCTACAGATACAGAGACCCATACGAGCAATTATTGCAAAGACATGCCACCACTCACCAGATAATATCGTCCTCACGTGTCATTTTTATTAATGATTACATGCAATTTGAAATAGCAGCTCTAAATATTATAGGCTTCCTAATTTCTTGACAATGACAAAAGCGCCCGTAATATGCTAGTTCTCAGCATCACCCAGTCGTTCGTTTGGACAGCACCACTGCCACCTTGACTTTATTTGAATGTATCGTCCAATAATGTTTGAGCGTCTTGAAATCCTATAGATCAAAGGTCTCGAAAGTCTAATTTTTGATTATCAATTTATTATTTTTTTGAAAATTTTCAAAAACCAAAATAGGATCAATTATTTTCATTAACCAAACCGGCATTAAATTATTCGGAGAAGACTGATAGGTACATCTAATATCTTCCAGTATGTGTCAATTTCCAAATTGGATTTTTATTTAAAAATATCCCCAATAAATTTCTTGTTATATCGATATTTCCACATAAAATAAAACTTTCGACAAGCATATTATGTATGCCGTTCTTTACAATTTCTCGCCACTCAGTCATTTCAATTACACTACAAATACATTCTCCCCATTTGAACTTCGCCCATCCATTCTAGACACCGCAAATTAGACATCACCCTTTGGATCATCGCATTTGAAAGGGGAAGCAACACACAACGTGGCTGTCGCGTCGTCTGGACTATAATTAACACAGGAAAGTACAAAGGATCATAAACTAAATGGGCAGGGACATTTGTTATTCATAAATTATTACAATTTTCATAGTTTAAGTACAACTTTGTTCAATATTTTCGCTATTACTGCATAAGTCAGTGCGTCATTGACAATTGACAATTGACAGATGACGCAGAATACCTCTTGCTTATAACTAACAATAAAAATTTGGTGAAATCTTCCATAATTATCGTATTCTTCATTGGTATGGAAATCGCAAATGCACATAAATTTATCTCTGAGTCCATCCATACCTCAGATGTGGTTAGAATCCAAATAAAGGGTTCAATGAAACTCAAATATAATATTCAATGTCCGTTGGGACTCGAAACTTGCAACTTGCAATAAAGACAAAAGTTATGAGAAGTTGAATATCACAAAACTTTTGGAATAATAAACAAATTGTAAAAGTTACCTGTACCTATGAAATTTTACAACTGGAAGGTAAGAACATCATTATCATTAGTCCATCAAGTACTAACTAATTTATTATTTGAAAAATTTGTAACATTTAACTTCTCATAACTTTTGTCTTATTCATAGTACAGATTCATTATTTTAAATTAATTTTCTCTATTAATTATTTAACTTGATTGTAATTTATTATTTAATCGCAGCTTTGTTACATCAATTTTATTGCCTCTTTAGATCTTAACAATAGGGTACCATTTTCTATTCGTTACAGCCTGATGATGGTAATTGTTACCGAAACTAGTTGCAAGTTTTGAGTCCCAACGAACATTAAATATATAGTGGTTTGACTTTGAGTTTCATTGAACCCTTTATTTGTACATAAATTTCTTTTCATCGTGGAGTTTCTCATCAAAGGTCATAGATCACGTAGGATTTAATGAACTTCTCAAATTAGTCTCAAGTGGCTTGTGACGGACGATATGTAGGAGCTATGAGGGTGAAAAAAAAAAAGATACGAGAGACTCGAGTCGATGGAGTGGAGCATGTGGAATGCTCGTACCTTCTGGCTATAATATGTGGTAGGGAAGAATTGTGAATTATGTTTTGTTGTTTTGATTATAGAGCTATTTTATTTATTGACAAAAAATCCTTCTCTTCTCTTCTCTTCTCTTCTAATACATTAGATTAGAATTGAAGTGGCTCTTTGTCCTATCCCACTGCGACCTTTGCGGATCTATTGTGGTACTCCCTATATATACCTTATATATACCTTTTTTTTATTAGACTTATTATCCTGGATACCACCTCCCTTGCGCAGCTCTCTGCCCTCGGTTTTTCTTCTCCGAGTTAGTGAAACCGCAACCTTGCTAGGCCTTTGCACTAACAGAATATTGTGCTCCGCTTTTTCGTCTTATTCCAGGCAGAACCTGCATATGCATATGCTGTGATCTGCTACGCCAATTGTGTGCATACGTTTCCTCAGCCTACAAAATCCGGTCAGCATTCCCACCATCATATCCTCGCCGTTTCTCGACTTTGACATAGTAGGTTGTGTGACAGTTTGGCCGAATGACTTTTAAGGAATAGTTTAGCGTGCCTTTGTTCTGGAGTTTCTCACCACCAGCGCAACGCCTGGCTTTTTATTCATTTGTGGATGCACTCTTTACTGAGGCATTTACAAGTTCCACAGGAAGGTTCTGGCCCTATCATGTCCTCCGCTCTTCTGCACACCATTGCACCGTCATTATCTCTGCCTGAAAAACAGTAGCATGTTTCCCTAGGCTTAGAGAGTTCGTGATCTTCTCTTGTTCCCCATATATACACTTACCGGCACAAAAAACGGAGCAGTTGAATTTTTTCAAACTAACTTCAAATTTTAATGCTTTGTGATGTTTTATTATTATAATATCTTACACACAAATAAAATAACATGTTTGAAATATTTTTTAACAACAATTGAACCTTCATTTGAAGAAAAAAAAAGTGTTACGAACAATTTAAAAAACGAGAACAAAAAAACTTTTTGTAACAATTTAAAAAACCAGAACGAAAATAAATTTCTGATGTGTCATAAGGACTTTAAATTATTCAAAACTGAAATGACTTGCTATCCCAAACTTTGGAGCCGCATTATTAATAACGGGTGTTGCCCCCACGTGTTCGAATTAATGCCTGTATCCTTCTTGGCATGTCTAAAATCAAGTGCCGAGTGTCCGCTTGTGGAATAAGTTCCCATTCCTCCAAAAGAGCTTGTCGCAGCTGATTTAAACTTAAAGAGGCAGGAACACGACTTCGCATTCTTCGCACAAGCATGTCCCAAACATGTTCTATGGGGTTGGTATCTGGGCTTAACGCTGGCCGGTTCATAACAGGAATGTTTACCTCGTTTAAATATTGTTGAGTGATTCTCGCAGTATGAGGTCTTGCGTTATCATTAAGAAGAAAGTCATTTCCAATAAAATCAACATAAGGGACAACAAAATCTTGGAGAACGTCCTTAATGTACCTGGCAGCAGTTAAGGAGCCTCTCGGAAGGATGTACCATTGATATCCTACCCTAGGGCTGAAGGTACATTCAGCAAAACTCTCTCACGACCATCTGGAGACCGAAAGCTAAATCTGGACTCGTCAGTAAATAAAACGTGCCCCCATTCATTTTCACCCCAGTGCTCATGAATTTTGGCGAACTGAAGTCGTGAAACACGATGATTCCTAAGACGTTCTGGGCCTGTCGCAGGTCTACGACTGGTTAGGTTGGCTTCCCTGAGTCTTCGCCTAACTGACCTCTCGCTTACATTAGTTTGCCGGACGTACTGAAGTTGATTTCTGATTTCAACAGCTGTAGCATGACGATTTCGTAGACTTTGTAAGGTGATAAAACGATCATCACGAGCGCTAGTTCTGCGTTGAGGACCAGTTCCAGGTCGTCTATTGTGAGCTCCAGTTCCCAAAAAACGTGTGAAAATACGGTGCACAGTGCTATTGGATACATTATACTGTCGGGCAACATATCGTTCACTCCTCCCATCTTGAAGCAACGCAACAATGGCAGCCGCTGTTTCGGGATTAACAGACATATTTTTTAGATCAAATAAATGTATCACTATAGATTAAATAAACGCAGCACAAATTTAACACGTATCTGTCACGTTGGATCTGTCACATTTCTCAAAATTCATGCACTTGCACTTTACGGCTCTATGGATCTATGGGTTTATTATTTTAACTTAAATAAACTTTTTTACTTCAAATAAAGGTTTAATTGTTAATAAAAAATATTTTAAACATGTTATTTTATTTTTGTGTAAGATATTATAATAATAAAACATCAGAAAGCATTAAAATTTGAAGTTTGTTTGAAAAAAATTCAACTGCTCCGTTTTTGGTGCCGGTGCCGGCTCCTACAGAGTCTGTTTTAGAGCCATGAGTGTACCATCTGCTGGGCCAATTATTGTGTGCATATGTTTCCTCAGCCTACAATTCCGGTCAGCATTTCCACCATCATCCTCCTCTTCTAATAAAGAATCTATCAATTTGAAAACCCTTTGTATACTTTTTTGACAACCTTGGGTAAATTTATCTATTGGAGAAAATCTAATTCCAAACAAAATAACATTTTAAATTTGGAACGCTAAAATGTTACACCAGGAACAAAAAATCAAAAACCAATTAAATAAGATATATCACATTTGATTTAGCTTTGGGAAAAATTTTTAATTCGCTAAAACCATAATGAATCACCGACACGACATGAAAACAACGACGATTATGAGTTAAAAATTTGGGGTTCTCGCTTTTAGCTTAACTAGAATTCAGTCACAAAGGGATTGTTTAATAGATCTCCCCCCGACCTAGTCTCGTAATGGTGGTAGAAGCGCAGTAAGCTGAGGGTAAGTAATGTTCGGGGGTGTAAGACCCATTTGTTTAAGTGGCTATGCGATGTGTTGTGTTGACTTTGCGGTTGTTTTACTTGCTGCTGCTGTTGTTTTTGTTGTTACTAATCTTATTATTCGGGTATCCTTTGCTGTATTGCATTGTTATACGTATTCGTACAAAAATTGCAGTTGAACTACGAGGGTCCCTTTTTTAACAAAAAAAAAATGACAAATTTAATGAAATATTCTATTTTATTTTTTGTTCGGAAAAAAATATATTATTGTTATGATCCATTATAACCATAGAATAAATACAGTTTATAAATAGTCTTAACGAACCCGAACCAAACGCAACTTGATAAATTGACACCCAACGTGGGGCTTTCTCAAAAAATAGGTTTTCAAAAAAAAATAAGCTTTTTAAAAAAAATAGGCTCTCAAAAATTACATATTATAATTATAAATCATGAAGGGAATTAAAAGTTTAGGCGAATTAAAAACCGTGGAATTGAAAGCACTACTGGGAAAAAATACTAGATAAAACAGGAAACAAAACAACACTTATAAAAAGACTACAAGAAGCCATTATAAAAGAAGGAAAGGATCCAGAAACATATTGTTTCAACTTAGAAGAAAGTAGCGAAGAATCTGGAAAAGAAACAAATAATAAGAATAGATTATCTGCAGACGGAGACAGAAAGTATGGGAAATGTAACTGAAACAAGCGAAGAAAATATACCAAAAGGTAGAGAACAACCAGAAGTACACGAACAAAATGAAGTACAAGAAGAAAATAAGGACGACAGGGATAAACAATTGTTCACGATACTACAAAGTATACAACAACAACAGAAAGAAAATAGCAAGAAAATGATGAAAGAACAAAAAGAAGGTAATGAGAAATAAGGACAAAATAGAAGAACAAAATGAATTAATTGGAAAGAAAATGGAAGAACAAAATAGAAAATTAGAATGTATGAACTTAATAAGACTATTGGAACTTTAGTTCTTTACGTCAGGTTATGTTCGAGCGACCGAGGGTCGCGACGCATAAGATCTGACCGTTACGTTACGTTATGTTACGTTACGTTGTGCTACGTTGCTTCGTTATGTGCCTTGCTTGCGTGCGTGTGCTCTCTCCTGAGTCTCACTCTCGTTTACGAAGCAGCGATTCATATGCTTCGTCCGGGAATCGAATTCGGGCCGCCCGCGTGGAATGCGAGCATTCTACCACTGAACCACCGACGCTATATTAAAATTCTATGCAAAGCTGGTATTCGCAGTGCTGGTGATCCACTTGAATTTGTTTGGATAAATTTTTACTATTATTTCCATAATTTTTTTGCGCGATTGATCTTTTTTGTTTATTTACAGCATCGGTTGTCAAAATGACATGAGGATTGAGGGGTCTAGCACATTTACTTTTCGAAATACAGGGTGTTGAAATTTTCAAAATTTCGGCATTTGGCAGGTTGTTTTTAAATGTAAAAGGGCATATTTTGATAGAAATAGTAGTTTGTGCAACTAGTGTGGATATGATGGCCATATCGCTCGATGACAAAGGTTATCAATCGATATGGACAATCCACACGAGTCGAACAGTATATTTTTTCTACGACCCACTTAAGAAAAAATCTAGAAAATAAAAATTTCCATAAACTGTAATATAACTTCAAATTGAAAATTTAACAATTCAATTTTATGTTTCCACTGATTTTTTTGTGGTAAACGTACAGTTCTTGAATGTCCAATTTGTATAATGCTACGGTTTCCCTTTTTAAATATACGATGCTGTTATAAGTAGATGTTGCCAGTCGGACTCCCTCATGAAGAGTACCGTACCATTATCTATAACAATGAATATTCTGCTAAATATTTCAAACGTCTACCTGTTGTCGTTATCAATATCAAGCAGAATAATTATTTAAAAATAAAATAAACAATAAAAAAAAAACTTCCTCACGGGGAACCGAACCCGGGTCTACCGCGTGAGAGTCTGGTATGCTCACTACTCGACCACCAAAGAATATGCAAATCGTTTATCTATAACGTCAGATGTATTACATAATTTTTGCTTAAAAGGAACTAAAGTTCCTACCGTGTGTCCCGCGACACGTTCTACCTTTTTTATAAACTGTATTTATTCTATGGTTAGAATGGATCATAACAATATAGATATATAATATATAATTCACCCACTACTTATTAGACTGTAACCATATTATATCAGACATTGGATGTATACAGCTATCGTGAAGCTCCTAACAAAAGGAACTCGGAGCTCTAGGAACCACTGGAGAAAGAAAGCCTGAAAGTAAGTTGATAGTAAAGTCTTGCTGCTGGAAGCGGGCAGTATAGAAAGGTCACCTGGATCCCCCGTTCGAGACTACATATTAAAACCTGCAGCCACTCACCTCTTGGCACGATACCTTTAACCTTGGCTTGAGTCTGCTCTTATAGTCTACGACAGGCACACCATGCTAGCATTCAATTCTTTCTATCCCTCAATCCATGGGAATGCGATTGAGAAGTATATGATTGACAGGAGAAACTTTGGGAAGAAGTAAACTAATAACTTTTAAACAAGAGAAATCTAGGATGAATATTCAATATTGAAAGAAGACGATTCACTCAGTATCTATTTACAGATGACACTTTCACTAAGATTGACATAAGAGTGGATATATACTTCGAAAGATTAAATATTCATGTAGACTTTTGCAATAGAAAAAGCAGCTGACTATTCCTCGATCTTTTGGTGTTCGATGCAGACGAAATCTATGCTAATAATTTCTTCACTACGAATAACATGGGAATACGTGTTGGAAATGGTTTATTTCCGAGTACATTTAGAGTGCTGACAGCCGTTCCATTACATCTATTACTTTTTAATTGATGTGTTTTGAACGTCTGATTGATATCTCTTTTAGTTTGTAATTTAAAACTCATTTGCGCCTTTGAGGAAACCGTTTAAAAGCTTTCCATTTTGCTCCCCCATTTTCGTGTGCTTATTTCCATTTGAAAATCCTTTGTTGTTTTGAAAATGAAGGATTTTGAAGGATTCAACTTCAAAAATGTTTCAAAGCTCCCGAAATATACAAGGCTGGTTGAAAAGAAGGTGCATTGTCATTTTTCTTGTACCAGTACTTTACACAATTCTTGAAGCATGGAATTGCGGACTTGATCATGACAAACCATTGTTCTTTCAAGATCAAATTCGGTACAAAAGATGATAAAGTAACTTTTTTCACTTGAGCTGCATTTATTTATCATTTATTACTATTTTCCATTAGTTACCAAGCAACATTTTGATTCACTACTGATGTTTATTTTGGCCATGAATACACATTAGCGAAAAAAAACCATTTTGTCCACCAATAGCCAACACGACCTTTGTTTTAAATTGTGAATATCAATCAGTATATTGATACATTTGTAAAATACACGGACATGAATAGTTATCCCTTTATTCACGTTTTCAATTTGTTCTATCCAGCAAAAACGTATAGGGTTATTCATTATAAATTACCCACCCCCTATCATCGTTATTATTACTTTTCGAAAAAGACGTCTCATACAAAAGTTGTTTGGTTACAGCTGAATTCTCTTAATACTCTATCGTAAGTTCAGTGGCGTACAAATTTAAGGGGATATTAAAAATAATAGTTCATTTTCAAATGGGACACCCTGTATATTTTCACATTTTTGGCATGGACTTTTTTTTGACTTCAAAAATTATAATATGTTACCCCTACCCTGTACCGTTTTTGAGTTATGGAATGTTGTAAATCTTAGTTTTAGTAATTACTGTAAATATGAAAAAGATAATTTATCAAAGTAAGCTATGAAAATGACAACTAATATGTTTGATGATTAACATTTTTCGGATTAAGTAATGAAAATGGTTTACAGAGAGGTGGAAGACTTTATTAATAATAATAATAATAATAATGTAGCAAAAACAGAGAAATTATGAAAAAAATGTTTCAAGAAATTGTGGAAGAAGGTAAAAAAATGGGCTTTAAAATAAATGATACAAAAACAAAAATAATGACTGTGAACAAACACCTAATGAACAATAATAATAGCATCGGAGACTTTAAATTTGAAGAAGTTGATAAAATAAAATATTTGGGAGTTACAATAACCAACAATAGGGATGGAGAAATGGAAATTAAGGAGAAAATAATGGCAGCAAACAGAGTCTTCCAAGCAAATAAAAATTTATTTAGAAGTAAATTTCTAGGCAAAAATACTAAAATGAAAATTCATAAAACAATTATTAGACCAACAATGACGTATGGAGCTGAAGTTATGATAATGACAAAGAAACAACAAGAAGACCTTAAAATTTTTGAACGAAAAATACTAAGAGTCATATTGGGACCCAAAAAAATAACTCAAAATGAATATATAGGAAAAGAACAAATGAAGAACTGAAAAAAGACATCCAGAGGGACATAAAAGAGCAAAGGTTAAAATGGTTGGGACATGTGTGGAGAGCATGCCAAACAGTAAAATTTATGCGATGACTGAGTGGAAGCCAAGTGGCAAAAGAAAAAGAGGGAGGCCAAAATCAACGTGGCTACAGGAGGTTGAAGATGACATAAACTGTCTAGGTATCCGAAAATGGAAAGCGAAAACAACCGACAGGAAACAGTGGAGGAACATAATTAAACTGATTTGAAAACTTGGAAATGGGGCCCGATCCACCCCAAAAAATCTGGATCTAAAAAGCCGCTCCGGCGACTAAACCCCTCTTGGGGTACATAGTCACTATATATATAATATTCAAGTGATTAAAGCAAGGATTTAACTTGGAATCAACAAACTAAATGAGAATAATGAAGTCATCTGCAATGTTATCAATGTTATTATGAATAATATGGAAAGGTGTTATCAATTATGCATTAACAATAATGGTGGAAATCTCGAATATCTTTCATAAGTTATTATTAATAAATTCTCTTAAATAAATCTTTGTTTTCTGTTTTGTATAGGTATATATTTTGACGTTTTCACCTTTACTGAAAACCATTTTAATCTTCTGAAAAATTTTAATTATCAAACATATTAGTTGTCATTTTCATAGCTTACTTTAATAAATTATCTTTTTCATATTTACAGTAATTACTACTAAGATTTACAACATTCCATAACTTAAAAACGGTACAATGTTATATATTTTTTAAATCAGAAAATAAAGAGAATTCCAAAAATGTGAAAATATACAGGGTGTCCCATTTAAAAAAGAACTATTATTTTTTGTATCCACTTAAATTTGAACGCTACTGGACTTTTGATAGGATATTGAGAAAATTCAGCTGTTACCAAACAACTTTCATAGGAGACTTTTTTTTCTAAAAGTAATAATAACGATGATAGAGGGTGGGTAATTTATAATGAATAACCCTGTACATTAGCTTCTAAATAACAACTCGGGTATTTATATTTACTTGAAAATCATCGAAACCCCAATTAAATTTAAAAAATTATCGATTTTATTTATTCTGTACATAAATGTTTTAAGAAGTTTCACTTCTCTCACGTTTATGGTAATTCACGCGCAATATATTTTTTTTGAAAATAAATTTATATACTAGCTCAATGTCTGGGAACTCAACTCAATTTTCTAACCTCATTTACAAATAAATTGAATGGATTTTACAGACATTGATGTTAGTTGGGTCTGGTGCATTCAACCGTTTACTTTTGAATTTGTTTTCGTCCAACAGACCATCAGGTACCTAATTGAAGGATATTGCTCTGACTCCAGTATTTTATAAAAATGGGTAGAGCATATTATATAATAATTACTCTTCTAATCTTCTGATTTGTAAAACTGGGAGAGTATTTTTTTCTAAAAGTCATCTACTTCTGGACCAGGATTAAAAATGAATAGTAATTTTGTGAATATTACGGTTAGGCTGGTGCACTAGTATGCTCAAAGAATGAAGCAGAAGGAAACAAGAAAGTCGTAGACCTGCAATTTTTCACAACAATCGTCCGAATTTACCACAATCATCCTAGACGTCCTTCCAAAATGACACGCAATTTTTTTCTACAAAAAGGTCATTCGCTTTTTATATAGTTAATTTAAAGTTCACCTTAATCTGGAAAAGGGATATAGAAAATCCCGATTTTTATATTCATCATAGTAGCAACTAATAAATTTTTTCCAGTCGTTGTTTATTATCCGATTTCGATGATATTTTTTGCATTATATTCAGTACAGCTCCAATGTAGCCAAAGTAATAGTAATGCTCAAAGCGAGAGTAATATTTACTGCCAATGCTACATCCCCTATTGGTAGATCTTTGAAAAATCTGTGGATACTGAGCTTTATACCTAAAAATGCCTGATTCTATTCATACACACAGTATGCTGTTTTGCTCAAAAGCAGTCGGGTTTGGCTGGAGTAAAGTAATGTCCTTCATTCACGATTAGAAGACAACTTATTGAACATTTGATCTAGAAAGACGAATAGGAGAATGGAAAGAGTCTTTTTTCTGTCGAGATGTCCAAGAAAACGTTTCGGGCACACAAAATCAACAGTACTTGCCAGTACGACAGTCAAGCACTTCAGAGCTCTAAGGTAACATCTCGGCTGGTATGGGAATGCGGCGAAGAAGTTAAAAGACTGGCGAATCGGAACAGTGTAACACTGGAGTGGGCCCGGCAATTAAAAAGCTGACGAACTCGCAAGAGCAGTATCGTCAACTCTGATGAAGGGACCCGAACCAGCTTTGGGTATTCCCAGATGCTCTACTAGGTCATGGTTAAGAGAGTGGGTAAAAGAACAACACAATAAACACTGGAAGAATACATTCTTTTTTTAATTTCTTGGCGTTCCAGCTACCGTTGTCAAGAAAAAATAAGTAGAAATTAATTTTTTATCCCTAACTGACACAACAGAAAAAATTTGTGCAAACTCATGCAAACTGATCTACATTATTCATGGAAATCATCCATCGAATAAATGTAGCATCTGTAGCAGTTTTAACAAATTAATCTTACTTTGTTACTGTTAATGTTTAGTAGTTGATAATTATTTGACAAATTTGTATATAATGGTTATGTCTGAGAATAGATCCTTCTACTAAAATCGCAGACAATTACCATTTCCGTTTAGTGTTCACTGTTCAGTCAGATATACAGTAAGCAGTAACTTAATGACAGTAATAGAAGGGATGAGTGCAAGCGCCCAATTAGAACCGTATTATTCTTATCTAATTGACATCTCGCGTGATGCCGCATACAGGAGATTGTGTTGATGATAACGTTGGATCAACGACTCGGTTTTCGGTTACTGTAGATTTCATCACGGAAATATACAGGGTATGTTTACCTTGTAGGAAAAGCCATTCGTCCACGAATTTTCCTATTCCTGTATGAGTTATAATTTTTCTGAATATTTTTCCTTTTTTTCAGATAAACTACAAAAGATTGGATACCATATGACAACGTATTTATTTCCAACGAACATTCTTCAGCTTTTAAAAACCACAAGATAGCTAGCTATTCTTCTTGCCATTTTAAATCGTTTTGACTTCAATAAAAATAATCTAACCTAACCGCGTTAATTATGGTCATCCGTTTCACGGGTTGGTGGGTAGTAGTTATCGCGTCATTTGTCATTAACAGCGAGTCCAAAGAACATGTCACACCAACTATGTATCACAATCAATTTGCCGTTCACATACCAGATGGAGATGAGGCTGCTGATGGTATAGCTGCGAAGCATGGTTTCACCAACATTGGACAGGTAAGTCGTTTCAAATTTGATATAACAATAATTTTGTTGTATATTTGTTTCACCATATTCCGCTACAAAGAAATTAGGCCTAATTTATTTGTAGTTTTGTCAAACGAACGCAGATACTTTCAATTTGTACAAAATATAGGTAAATATGAAAATTTCAAGTATACAGAACGTTTAAATTTTTTTATACTATGAATACTCTTCATTAAATTTTCAATTTAACATAATTTTATGATACAGTGACTATACTAATTGATAAAAAATGTATAATGTTGTTTGCATTTTACAAAAAATCTTCATGAAACATTACGTGAGAGTGGAAAACGTGTCAAAACGAATGTAGACGAAAAACAAGCAATTATTATCGTACTTTCTGTTGTTTTAACGCTTTAAATAATCCCTCTAAAGAGACACGATCACGATTTAAATACCAAATACTCTTTATATTTTCTACCTATATGTAGATACGCTCCCGTAAACCCTTGTTTATTTAACGTTACGTTGAACAAAAAAAAAATACGTCAAAAGAATGTGCTTTCACAAAAAATGAGAATAACCCTGAAATTCTTGGAATAACTATATTGCAACGTAGAAACTGAGTCGCTGTTGGAAATTCTTCTCGTACTTGAGACGTGAGATGCTAAAAACTTTTTGGTTTAAATTTTTTTTTTTCTATAAATACAACGTACTTTAAAGCTAGTGCATTTGAGTCAAGGAAGATTCGTCCAAATTCCTTTGGCACTAAATAATAGAATCTAGGACATTTAGGTACTTTATTCACAGTTTCGTGCAAAATAAATTGTCAATTTAGTAAAGCGTGTTATAGATGTTAAGGGTAACAGTATAATACAATTACAACGCCTAACAGAACAAAGACCGTTCACTAAGAAACAACAACTACTTCTCTGGTTATATGATGCCACGAAGGACATTGAATTACGCTCTCTGAGCTCCTGTTCAACTTTTACTTTTTTCTATTTATTCGTTTCGTCTTATAAAACAGTACAGTGTTGCTAAAAAATCTCGCTACAAGGGATTATCTTTGAAACTCTAAAGGGAAAGTCATGAAATTGTGGGACGATAAATGAGACTCTATTCTGCATATTTCCAAGCAAATGTCAAATGTTTCTGACGTCAGCGTTCAGCGAACGGCCGCCATCTTGAATTTTTTTAAATGACAACCCAGATCTCTTTGATAATGTGGAAGTGCGCCATCTTGTTGGAAGTATTCGTTAATATTAGGAAATATTCGATTTATTTCAGGTATAATTTCATTTTGGAGTGAGTCAAGATATTCAGCACCCAATAAAAAAGAACTGATCGAATGGTTTTTCACCAAACCCGCCAAAAAATTTACTTTTTGTGGACGCTGTGTATGAACCTCCTCCATCCAGTGTGGATTACGATCTGACCAGTACCGACAATTATGTCTGTTAACAGAACCGTTCAAGCAAAATGTGGCTTCATCACTGAACACAAAAAAATCTAAGAAATTGTTTTGCATCCTTATTATCTCTGTAACTATTTCACAAAATTGTAATGGCTTATCAAAATCGTCCTCGCCCAATTGTTGAAGATTTTGGACTTTATGAGGATGGAAGTTATTTTTATGCAGTTTTATTTAGTTTGTATAGACTGTCTAGAAATACTGTGATTTCTTGCCAATATACTTGTAGATTATTTAGGGATTTCTCTAATAGAACATCTAAATATCTTCTGTAAGTTCCTTGTGGCATTTTTTGTTTTTTTTTTGTTTTTGGCACTTGGAAATCCATGTCCATTCAGCCAGTATCTAAGACAGATCCTTGTGGCATTACTTATTCATTCATTCACAACATTATTGTGGTTTGATTCCCAAAAAAATAAGAAAAAAGAAGAACATCTAAAGTTTTACCTTCATTAGCTGCACTTTTCGGTCCACCAGACTGTGGAATATCTTTTACAATAACAGTTTCATAAAATTTATTCACTAATCTCGTCACAGTAATAATGAACTAATGATGTGGTTGACGTTTTTAATGCCTACTATTGTTTTTTGATTCATTTTAAAAACCTACAAGTCCAAATAATTAGTAGGTACGGTACACTTTAAACTTTAATTTAGAGAAATGAAAACGATATTTTAAAGGACATTTTGAAGTAAAGTGATGCATTGGGATTATTTTTGGAAAGAGAAAAAAATAAGCTTTTTTGTGATGGGTTACACCATAGATAAAAAAATACTTACAGATGGGAAACTGACCCGTGGCGCGCTCTATTTGTACGAGTGGCGCCACCTTGAGAGTCCCGTCAGTACCTCTAACACAAATCAGATGGTTGTGAACTTCGCTAACAGCCGGAAAAGAAGATTCCTGTAATTTTACGGTTTTTGGCGGCATATTCAAGATTACTGTAATTTTACTTTTATTGTGAAATGACATTTATGGTCCATTTTTTGATATTTCATTTGAAGCTACTCAACATTAGATTGATATTACAATAATAATAATCAATCAAGTCAAGAGAAATCAAATGAAATATCAAAAAATGGACCATATAATGCAGGAAGTGGGAAAAATAAAGCAATTATCATCAAGTTTATATATTTTATCGAAAAAAAAACTTACAATAAATGAAACGTTTTTTTACATATTCCAGTGACAAACATAAAGAAAAATGAATGTTAGAAATTCAACAACAATGCTGGGAAATTCAAAGCTGTATGGAGCAATAACTACTTCTGTCCCTTTTTAGTTCATGAAACATGTTTTCTTATAAAGATGAAGCTTACCACCTACCGGGTGCACCTTACATTACAGTCTTCAACAATACATATTCTCGACATTGTCTCTTGAAATAAGAGTCCCACTATAAATAATAAAAACCAACTACGGATAGTCAACACACTCACAAATAAGCAAAATAGTTTGAAAAAACGACAAACTCACGATACACGTCGTCAGGCAGTTGTCAGATTAGGCTCATAGATAACACGTTAGGATGTCAGCGCTGATATATGTGGAAGAATCTGCAACTACCACTAACGGCGTTACAGTTTGCATAAAATCAGAAATTTTAGTACTGACGGGACTCTCTATGTGGCAGCATCCTCGCGCTTTCAGAGATCCCCTATCCCTGGCCACACGACCTAGGTTGTCATTTAGAAAAATTCAATATGGCGGCCGTACGCTAAACGCTGACGTCAAAAACATTTGACATTTGCTCCAAAATATGCAGAATAGAGTCTCATTCATCGTCCTATAGGATTTCATAACATTCCCTTTATCCGTTTCAAAGATAATCACTTGGTGCGAGACTTTTCGGCAACGCTGTATACCTTCTACCATCTACTTTACGATGAATTTATCATTCCATCTTTGTTGCTATTAAATCCGGATTCAATAAAAAGGAATATGTTTCTGGTGCTAGTAGAATTCTGGTACAAACTACGTGAAGCTCCGCTTTAAATTCGGATGGAAGATTATTCCGATATTTTCGGTTTTGGGTAAATACCCTTAAGCCGATTACGAAGGTAAAAGGGGGACCTTGTTGTGAGATTTATCAATGAAGTGTCTCGAATGTTTTGTCACATTTCTCACTATTGACGCGGGTATGGAAAGTTGAAGGCGATGTGGGTATAAACTAAGTGGATTTTAAAAGACAAACTTTATAAATTGGATAGATAAGGCTTTTACTTGATATAAATCCATACTAGATGATGAAATGAAACAATTTGATTTGTTAAAATCTCTATTATATTAAAATTAAAGTTGTGATGCGCTTCGCTAACACAGTCTCTCTCGTTGTGTTGGCGAAAAAGTCACAACTTTGATTTTAATATAATGTAGATTTTAGACAAACTTTATAATAAAGGAATCTATTTATTTTTTCTTGATAAAGTGTTTTTCGTCAATTACTCCCTCTTTCCCTTTAATTCTTCCAATTGATAACAGAAAGGGTATAATATGCTAGTCAACTTGATATGTTTATGACCTTTTACTGCTTAAAATAAATATTTTCAATAACCCCTAAAAGGGATAGTGTTTTGATATAGTTTTCACATGCACATTCAATTTTTTTATAAAATATGCTACAGTTCGAAAAACAGTTATTTGCATTTATCTCAGAAGTTAAGTTCACTGACATATTATATCCTTTCTGCAATCAGCGATTCATTTATAGAGTTAATAGTACAATTTTTTCTCATTTTTGATCATAAAAGTTTAACTACAGTAGGCGTAGCAATAGTTTTTATTAATGTTATAGTAGTGTTGATTTTGTATATTACCCGTAACGTAACTACCTTAAAATTGTGTTTTAAAACGGAGCAACAGTAAGACTCGAGCAATTTTACGTAAATGAATTTTTTTCCTTTTAATAACGCCATCTATCATATGTTATTGGCGTTTGTCATGTATGTATGTACACAGCATTGCGTGTTCCCTATTGGTTTTTAATTCATCTCTACAGGCCGAGGGTATATATTAAATGAATCGTTTTGTTGTATTCGAATAAAATCTACTTTTAAAAATACATTTGGCTTTGTATATTTCGCACGCAGTGTGTAGAAAACACTATGCATAATGAAATAATTGAACCTTATTTCAAAATATGTAAATTTCAATCCTTGTGAAATAAACCTTTCTTCTCTTGGTTTATTGGGAATCAAACCACAATAATGTCTTAAAAAAACTGCTTAGGTAGATCAGATATCTTGTGAACGCGACAAATTTTATTTAGGTGAAACATCTAGACCATTGAAAGTCCAAGTAAATGAACATAAAAAGTATATAAAAGATAGGAAGTTCTCCAAGTCTGGTATTTGCAAACAAATTCAATGGGATTCGGCAAAAAAAATATTGAAAGAGCCCAATAATAAAAGACAAAAAATCAAAGAAAGTGCTTGAATACAACTTAATGCAGATAAATGTGTAGCTAGTATTTCAGCCGAATGAAGTCAAATTTGGTTACCAATAATCAATTACCTGCGTTATCAGGATAGCATCATAAGTTTTTATCCAGGTTTTCTTATGATTTATCATTGGAATAGTTGTTAATCGATAAACACTTCAATACACAAAATCACCAAACTAAGTTATACATATTTATATTGAAAACAAAAATAATCTTACACAAAAAAAGTAACAACAAACGCGTTTTATTAACAACATTTCCAAAATATGCTAAATAAAGCGCTATCCCAATAAAAACCATTCCTGGAACGTGCACTTCACTGGATTCCATTTCCAGTAGACTATCATATTGTTAGAATGTCATAAAATAAAATATTTTATTCCATATTTCATCAGAGATATGATCTACTGTGAATGCACCATTATAAAATTTGACAACAAAGTTTTGTAGTTTTAGATTTCAAAGTATTATGGATTGTCTAGTTGCCAAATTTTTTCGTTGTGTCAGATAGGACCAAAAACTATTCAATTACTGGAAGCTACCGAAACGTCGAAATAAAAAATATAAAAACATTATTGTGGTTTGAGAAAAGAAGAATAAGTAATGCCACAAGGAAAGTACAGAAGATATTTAAAGCAAACCTATCTACACTTTATCGCCAACAAAGCAATTCTCTAAGTAATAACATTAATTTTTTTTCACATACTAAAGTTAATATTAGTGAGTTTAATGAAAAAAGAAATTAAATAGCATCTCCACAATAAAATATTTTAATGAAAATACCAAGTCACGATTGCGTTCTCTTGATAATAATAGATAGAGTGAAAATATCGCGTATCTATTTCCAACGCGGAGATGTAATAAAGTTCAGCAGCTGTTGTCGAAAACACTCTTTCACACCATTAGTCTCGCCCAATTATCGGAAACATTTCATAATGGAAAAGTTGTGACTGAATGGAAACTCTCCCAAACAATTCATGGTTACTTATATGGAGATGTAACAGAAAATACAAAGTCCTGAGGACGAGATGAACTAATTGATCTACCCTTATTTTGTTGAATCTGTTAGTGAATGGTGTGTTGAATATAGCGACATATTATTTAAAATGCTGAATTAAATCAAGTCTTATAACCTGATTATTTTCGACAAAACCGTCATAAATATAATATGTATGTATTTTGGACATTCACTGAGACCTGAAAGATCTATTGTTCTCCCTTACTTCTACTTAGTTTCTTAGGAAAGTCTCAGAAAATAGTAGCTCCTTTAGTCCTATTTTCCGGAAGGATTTCAGGATATCTGCGACTTCAACTTAGGTAAATGTTTCTCTTCTATCAAGTAATCTCCCAAGTGCTGTGCTCCAGGATTCTGGTTGGAAGGTATGTGGATGAAGGTCTCATCTTCCATGCCACAAAATCTACATTCTTCTTCTTCCACTATTTTGAGCTTTTTCAGGTGTCCATTCAGGCGACAATGTCCCGTTAGGGTCCCTGTTAAAACGCAGTTTTACTTTGGCTTATGCATTCATTTGATCTCAACAGGCTGTGGTCACACAGAAGAGTCTTTCATTGTATAAGCCCTACTAGGTCTTTCAAATGGTCAGATCTCCTCTTTTTCTCGGCTTCACCTATTTCTTCCAATATTACAAGGGGGAACAGAAGGGTTCAGGCCCCCAGAAAGGTATTTCAGTCCCCCTCTTTGCTAGTTCATCTGCTATTTCATTTCCTTCTATTTCAGTGTGTCCTGGAATCCGTCACAAATACCCATACTTCCAAATTTTTACGTCGGCATTTGAAAAATTTTTGGTGAAATAGTTATTTATGTATTAAGACCTTTCGCTCTTAATTTAAGAGCGAAAAGTGATACATTATTGCTTGAGAGTAACGGTAACCGCGCGACGCGAAGAGAAGCGCAGTAGTTACTCGAAAGCGATAATGTCACGTTACTGCTGTTTGAGTTATTATTGGAAACTTCCAATGTGATTAGACGTGGCAACACCTAATATGAAAATAACTGACCAAGAGCGGGAAGGGAGAAGAAGAGGCGGGCATTAGCTCAACACCGCTCATGGCGTTAACATACAGCCATATTTTGACATGCTGTTTAATAAATAATTATATGTTTTGTATTCTTATAAGTAAATGTTTTGTATTCTCAAGAATAAAGTAGTGAATTACCGACAATCACAAGTATATTTCCACTAACGGTCCTTCGTATCAGAGTCCCACGAAGAAACAACTGCTCGTAATACATTTTTTCTGCAATCACTCAATTGTAACTATAAGTAGAATTCATGAAAACTTTTAAAATATGTCAGTTTAAATATGTCAATTCAAATATGTTTCAAACTTTTATATCTGTCACTGTCAATACAATTAGGCAATCCTGATCACGTGACCTAATATGGCCGTGCAGGGCAAACAATTTAAACAGATAGGTTAGTTTTGTATTGTCTATTCAGTTATAAACAGTGCTCAAGACTTTTTTGTCGAATTTATTAGTATATTTTTCTTCAACTTAGTATATATTTTATTAATGTTTAGTATATTGTTCATTTCATTAGTATTTTTTTTAGAATATATCACTTTTCTTAGTTTTTATAAATATTGTTATTGAACAAGACCAAACAAAATGCCTGCTACATATTTGATTTTTAATTCTGTTAAATCATCTCTATTGATTGCTGCTAACCACATTTCTCTACGCTTCTTACTCAATTCATTCTTGTGCACCAAAAATGTGTTCTTCAAAATAGATGGGAACTTGAAAAAGATTACTTGGTCTCGGTTTGAACGGCTCCCACATCCGACTACAATACAGGTTGCTGGCATTTTGAAGTAGGTGTTTTACTCCTTCAATCCGTGAGCATAAAAGTTAAATACTGCAGGTGATATATTCCAATTCTAGCAAGTGAAATTTTGATACCAGCAATTTCATAAAAGTTTCACTCTCATTATAATATTGTATATGTTTTAGTACTTACCCGTAAATATTAAATAATAATTCTTGATAGTCTAAAAACCACTAACAAAAAAGTAATGTTTTTATATAGGTACACAACCAAAAGTTAGTCCTAAATTGATAAACCCAGCTTAAAAGTTTTATAAAACTGAACTTTTTATTGTATATTATTAGTATAGACACCAAAGCAAAATAAAAGCACCTATCTCCAAAATAAACTCGGTCTACAATGTATCACTGTGTCGCCATATTGAATTTTATTTGACAGGTCACTGGATTGCCTAATTGTGTTTGTAGTATCGGTTGTTATGGGCAACGAGCGTTTTGCCATTTTTTACGCTCGGCGAATGGGTCAATTTTGATCATATCTGTAAGGTCTGTTAGCAAAAATCTGTAATAGTCACAAGGCAACTTACTATATCTCACAGTTTCTGTAACTTATATGGTAACTTCTCAGAATCGACCCATAACTTTTCTCAAGAAACGTCAACTTTTCGTTGTCAATGGCAAGCGAAACAGCCTACTTTTAAATGTGATTGTATTTGTATTTTTTATATTTCAACTACTAGACCAGCCAGGCGAATAAACAACTTCCACCTACCAAACTTCAGATAACAATTTCCTTTCACCAAAACATGAGCTATTTCGACTGATCTATACTGACTACAATCATTATCAAATAAAATATACCTTCATACTTTCTCTCAGTGATATTTTAATCTAGTTGCATCGTTACAAGTTTCCGACAAGCAAACTTTTGTCATTCACACTTCTTAACAGATATTATCCGTTATTAGTTTTCAGAAACTTTCTACATGTTTGCCATTCTAACCTATTAAAGGTTGCGTCGTAACATTCACCTTTCGTTCAGTCTTCTGTATCGTTAATTATGTTTTCATCCACTGGGTACGTTTAAAATTCCATTGAAGGAAAAACTTCCTACCTGTTGATTCTTTCTTTATTCTTCGAAAGGGATTTGACGATACGAGCACTAGTAGGGTTTCTATGTATGATGGAATGATGATTTAACTTTAAACAAGTAAGACGATCTATTTTTGTATTTCAGATGAAATTGGATGAATTGTTTTTTTTCGTAGGTCAGTGTATATTAAAACTTGAAACCCACACCGGGTAGAAACGTGATATTTAGGTATCAGTAATTGTGTTAACCCTGTAGGTTTTATAATTGAAAATAAACTTGATTGCGGAGAGGAAAAAAAACAATTTCGAAACAAGGACAATGGATAGCGTTACGTTGATATTAAATCTGGCTTCTGATTGTGTATCTGGATTCTTCCATTATATTCTATAATAATTCGTTTATTATTACGCTATTCTGGAGATCGAATTCCACTTATATAAGTAGAGTATATAGAGCGAGAAAATTGTATCTAACAGAGTAATAACGGTTGTCAGCTGTTGCTGAAATCATGCTTTCTGACTTTCTTCCCCAATCTTATACGTTTCCAGCCAGGACCCGACTCGTGCAACATGCCCCTAAAAAATATTCACTCATTAATTATCCACCACCACTAATTATCCACCTATTATAGTTTGGCAAGTTTATTTGAAACTACGGGGCATCGGTAAAAGGCGAGGAAACATGGCACTTTTATCTGACATAAACGTGCAAATGGCCCACGGTACCTATTTACCAAGTAAACCTGAAAATACAAATGTCACTGACAATACCAACGCCATTGGATATATCAATATCAATCAATTGACGAGGTGAGAGAGAAGAACACACGAGGGTGCCTGCCAATAGGAAGTCAGCAGGTCAGGCCCTTCGATAAAAATCACCAATTATGTAGTTTGGAGGATGTGGTCATTAGGGTTTTCTCACAACGCTGCCAGAAGCCCATAGCAAATTTGGAAAAGTGTTCATCTTTTAATATTCGTAAATTGGAAAAATAATGATAGAGAAAGTCCAAGGATTTTCTTTTAATAATTAACGTTTAATCATATTGTTGATAATAAAAAGTCCCTTTTCTAATTATTATCACTACATACTTAGCACTTTAGCTTTTTCAAAGTTAAACGTGGCAATATCGAATGATTTCGACTGCATTCCTTTCACGGCTTCAGATGAACTTGCCAAAGTAAGTCTAAGCTGCTTAATAAACGTCAAATACTATAAACTAACCTTGCTGACTACGTAAGTTCACGCTCGGTCAATATTCTTCAATATCAAATATATAAAGAAGTGTCTTAGGCCCCACACAGGCACATAGTTCTCAATCCTATTCCAATTCTCTATTCCCAACTGCGTCAAGTCTTCTTCAACAGCACCCATCCATTTCTTCCTAGATCTTCCCCCTTTTTCTTACCTCCTTCACCTCCAAGAAGCATTTCCTTCACACACCTTTCGTCATCCATCCTACCTGCATGGCCTGGCCATCGAGGCTGTGCTTGAATCTCACTTGTAATCCATGGTGCCTAAAATAAACATGTCTTGGATTTCTCTGTTCGTTCTTCTTCTGCCCCGCAGTTTTTTTCAAATATTCCCAACTTCGTTCCCAACTCTCTAGTTCTCTTCCGTATAACCGGGTAAGCTGTACGATTGTTTTGCATAGTTTGATCTTTATTGTTTTTCTTAATAATTTTGATTTCATCATATTTTTTAGGATTCCCATGGCCCTTTTGACTTTCTCTTTTGTCTACTTCCACATCTTCATCGCTTTTATCTGTCACTGCTACTTTTTGTAACCAATAGTCGGAAAATACTTATGGAATCATTTCTATTTGCATATGATATATAATTCGAGGATTTCATAAAGGGCCGAGTTCTATACTGCTCACTGTAGCGCTTCGTCCGCGGCCAAAATTGCAGATACTCCTGTGACCGAATGGTAATAAGAAAATGTCAACAGAGACGCGGCTTAACAACCCAATTCCTTAACGTCGCGTCGACATCGTCTTCCGACGACATCTTGGGACTCTTGGGACATGTCCTAAATTCGTTTATGGGTCCATAACCCTGTGAAACTTACACACACACACAACTGCGAAGTGCTTCAACGAAATAAATAATATATTAAATATCCTACTATTAAAAATTAATCTACAGAAATCATTCTCTAGTGTGAATTTATTTGAATAGGTTTCCAGTGTAGTGTGCTGCTAAAACTTTAAATCAATATCCAGAGTTACAGAGTTGCAATAAAAACTCTTAATGCATGGAAAGGATTAATAAGGGGTAAACTGATGTAGAAAAGCTAATAATTATCAAAGTTACAAAAAAATGTACACAGCTTGTTCAATTGAAACAATCTTTGGTCCAGGAAAAATTTATTGACAAGTACAGTTACAAATAACTACCACTACAATTGAGGCACATATCCCATTGTTTCACCAATCGATGTATACCCTGCTTATAGAATTCTTGTGGCTGCTGTTGGAAGAATTCTTCACAGCGTTTTGTACTTCTGCGTCCGACTGAAAACTGAGGCCGAGCACTATCGTGAAGCAGAATTACACCACGTGAAAGCTTCCCTGGACGTTTTCTTCTTATTGCTTGATGGAGCTTGTTCAAAGTTTCATTATACAGGTTTGCGTTGATATGCACCATAGGTTCTGTAAACTCTATCAGCAAGGGTCCTTCATGGTCGAAAAAAAATGTCAACATCACCTTGCCTGCTGAAGGTTGAACTTTAAACTTCTTTGGTGGCGGAGAATTTGCGTGTTTCCATTGCATCGATGACAGCATATAAACGGAATAAACAGATCAGTGTGACGTTTGCATACACTACTAATGTTGGAAAACGTCAGTTGAATGATTACAATTGTTTCCAAGGCTAACCTGACCAAAGATGGGTTTCAGTTGAACAAGCCTCGTAGATGAAAACCAATTGAAGACAGGAAGATAAAGCTTGGGGAATCTATATCTAGATAAAACATTTCATATATTGTAAATCTAAAGTAGGTTTCATAATTTCGTTTCATGACACGTCTGAAAACGGAAAAAACGATCACAAATTATCTTTAAAGTGGAACAATATGCAACAATAAATCTCCGTTGAATTATCTACGGAAAAAACTATTTGTCGCGCAAAAAGACCCTCGTCACCTTATCAGAAGCCCTTTAACCAGAAACGTTCCCGTAAATTTAAGCGTACAGAAAATTTCCTTTTTGTAATTTCTCTCTAGAGGGCACTTCTACTGCCGCAGGTATATAGTATATGAATAATTAATTATTTACGTATTTTATAGAAATTAATTCGGTTCTGCTTCCGATTATCGATATCTAATTAAAAACTTTGTTTTTATAAAAAAATATATTCGACCACGGCAATGGCACAAGAGAAAACTGGATAGAAAACTAGATCTCATCATTGTTTACGATTGAACTGTATACAATATACATATATAGTATATACAATATCATATTCTTCATCTTGTCGAATCTAGTATACTGACAAATTTGTATGCATGTCTTATCCACGAGTTATATACAGAAAATGCCGTATGCCTTAGTTTTGCTGTTTTCGGAAAAAGAATAAGCCATCGAAGCGATGTGATGCAGAAAGAATAAATCATGCAACACTCATAATATTTATTAATATTGATGAGTTACATGAAGAAAGAAAACTTTGAGTTAGCTGTTTACACTAATATCACTAATGCCCGATGTTCTATAGCTCTAAGTCATTTTCCACTGGTTCTATCCGCTTTTTTCCGGTCTTCATCGCTTTTTATCACACCAAGTCAGTACTTCTTTTGTAGCTTTGTTATCAGATATGCTGTCTTTCGGAGGAGTCGTAAAACCGAGTTCCATGGATGTTTTGGACTCGATAAAGAACCCTATCTGTATCTGTGAAGTAGGGATGATTAGTGTAGGCTTACAGTACTTAGGCCACATGTGACCCATTGTACATCCTCCCGAGGAGTTGTCCTCCTAGGTCACCGCCCATCCTGCTACTCCCCAGGAAGGTGGACAGACTACTAGGAGATATCTCCATTATATCGGCAGGTGTAAGCCAAGACTCACCGAACACACACTATCTTATTGACGATAACTCCGGACACTCGCATAAGACATGCCTGACAGTTTCATCTTCCTGTTCATACATCCTGCATAGAGTTGTGTCCACTATCCCCATCGTATGGAGGTGTTTCTTTAGTTGACAGTGGCCAGTCAGAAATCCTACTGTCAAACGTAGGTTTTCCTGGTCATCGCCAAATATTTCTTCGGAGCCAGCTTCCCAGGGTCGCCCAGGGTTATCCTGGCAAGACTGCATCCATTGGTTCCATCCCATCTCAAGGGATTGAGCATGGGTGTAACGTTTGGCTAGTTCCACAATTGTCGAAGTTGTCGGGCCGTACGTATCACTGGGTCCAGCCGCTTCCCTGGCTAAAGAATCGGCAATGCGATTACCTTCACTCCTGTTGTGCCCTTTGACCCACCTCAGGATAATATTGTTATCTGCCGAGGCGTTAGCTAAGTCTTGGTGACACTCTAATACTAGTCCCGATATAACACGTTGTCTGTTAAAGGCTAATAGAGGGTCCACTGTCAGTGCAGATTGTTATGTTTTTGTCAGAAATTCCTTTTCTGGTTAGTTCTTTTGTGGCAATTGAGATAACAGCCAGTTCTGTTTGAACCATGCCGGTATTTTTCCCCATACCCCACTCAATTCTCAGGCTTAGTGCTATAGAGTAAACTCCACATCCTGAGCCTTCATAAAGAATCTTATTGCTGGTTGGAACACTAGTGTATACTTTCCTTTGTACCGCTTTCGATATGAATGTCTCCAATAATGCTCCTGCGCTCCTGTTTCCTTTTGTGTTAATTTCTGCTCTCATCATTTCTATTATTAATGTTAATTCCCAGATAAATCTGTTCATTCGAGGTAAATTTACTATGTAGTACGTCGAGTGAGGCTTCGAGATCTCGGTGACTATACCTATATATTATTATATAAATAGTGGTCCATCGATTTCAATCTAAGCTTTATCGGAAAAATCTCGATGAAAAAATTAATTCGGTTTTTTGAGTTTAATATTTTATCATTTACCTCTTTAATGTTTCTGAGTCGTTAAAATGTGGCGTCGTGATTATTTTTTTTTCTCTTTTAAAAAAGAGTAGCAACAAGATTATTCTTGTTATACTTTATCGTTTCTAGAAATACTCGGTAAGCGTCTTACTTTTTGGAAGTGTCTTGTTATGTTCAGATGCAGGAAGTTTTGTTTAGAGATCTGTAGGTATCTATATTTTATTTTAAAGACGAACTTGCTCACTGGAAATAATCCTAAATAAGGGAGACATTTGAAGTAGATAGGAAAAAAAGGATTATCTTATTGTATGAATAATTTACTTCATTAGTTTCCTTGTAACAACTGACATATTTAATAGTAATTATGTGAATAACTACAAAACCGGGATGGTTTTTTACATGAATTTTGGTTTGTTGTTAGTCATGGGGATGTCGCTAGTATCGCATTCTTAGCATTCTCTCTCACTGGGGCGAATATATTATGTGATGTCAGCGTTATCTTCAGTTTAGGATAATTGTATTGATGAGGCGTAAATACGCCCTAACCGGTCTGCAAATTATTGTCCTTAAAGAACTAGATTTATTCGAAGTCTGAAAAGGTTTCTGATCAAGCTCCAAAAGCGGATGAAAGGCTTTATTGAGCATTTTTTCGAGAAAAATGGCCCGAACGCCGACCCAAATTTGAGCTCCAGGCCGGCTTATAGAGAGCACGCTCTGAGGGATTGACGTCCCCAAGTAAATTACAAATTTTTCAATAACTCGCGTGGAAATCAATATTTTTTAATGAATCAAAGTGCGGGCGAAAGAAGGGATCTGTGGCTACTAAGGCGTGTTTTTATCCACTCAATTTGTGCTCCTGGGTCATTGGAAAACCATGCCAAAATTCGTCTTTGCTAGATTTTTTAATGCTTCCATGGATTTATTCACATTATTTTTATTAAGAGTTATTTCAGCCAATCCTATTGGATAACGGTTCTTTGGTGGGTACTTCATTCATTCCGAAACAATGCTACCAATAATTCGCCCGTATTTTTTTGAATAATGTGTTTTCAAAGTGGCGATTTTTGTGGATTTCTGGAGTTTTCCCGAGCGCTCTGGTTTATCGGGAATTTCTCGATGATTAACTGTCAAACCTGCTTATAATTGATATTGGGAGAAAGGCTAGAATATCCTCTTGCCGATGGTATAATTTTTTTCGGCCCAGACCCCTGGGTTTTTAGTAAAATCGGGGGAATTTCCAGTTTCCTGAGGGAAGACAGCTATTCTTCTGAGTTTTTTCGAGCAGTTT
Source organism: Galerucella pusilla (assembly GCA_910591695.1). Taxonomy (NCBI): domain Eukaryota; kingdom Metazoa; phylum Arthropoda; class Insecta; order Coleoptera; family Chrysomelidae; genus Galerucella; species Galerucella pusilla. Next base: position 27,933 of record CAJUYI010001697.1, read on the forward strand.
TTTCTCTTTACAGTAAAATTCTTCCCGGTCAAGCATCATACCCGATGAAAAGTCACATTCTGAACTTTTCTTTGATATGTGTATCAAGTATTTTATTTGATGCATTAAAAAGAAATTTGTTGTAATGGATGCCTCATTTTATTTTCGCACGCCGCCACGCCACCCATCTATAGTGTGGTCGACGGCGTCTGCTATAGTGCGTGTACACGTGGATGCTTTCTGCTGCATTGTTTGTCAACAACTGACAATTTTACATGTAAACACTATCTCTTCCGTGATTTTTCAAGAATAAATTGGTAGTATTCCAGTGTAAAAAGTGAAATTCAAGTCATTATTGATTTTATTGTTATTAGTAAATTTTGAAATTTTTATTGATAAAAAACACAGGGAAATATTGAAAATTCTTGAGCTTCTTTTTTTTGAGCACACGGTGAGGTTTCATTTTTTTAATTCAGATCATTAATATTGTTGTGGGTGAAATAACATCTAATGATTTGATAAATATTGTTCATTCCTGTAGAAAAATGGAAGTTGTAGAGGATTCTAGTACGCCCGTGTGTTTTATTTGTGATCAAGCTCTGACTGAGGACGTTACAACAAAACGTCAGTTTTTAAGTTTCAGAAAACTTTTTAATCACCATTTTTGCAAAAAATATTGGTGTAACGGAAAAAATTGTGGGGACAACTTTTGTAGGTAATGAACTGCTCTTCATTTTTTGTCTAAACAAAAATTCTCTAGGGATCGTAGTTCGGGAGATATCGGCGGAAAACGGATTTTCGGGATCTCTAGAGCCATTTTCCGACCCTCCCACACATTTCAGGAACCTGACATTTTGGGGGTTAAAAGTACCTACTATCACCTGCAAATAAAATAAAAAATTTCTTGCTGGACCAGATGCCCATGTTGACGGTATTTTTCGCCTTCATTTACTGGACTGTTAGGAAATAATCACCCATCAAAGCATTGATATTGTTCTGTAATAGTTGTTCTCTAGGGTGATAAAGTCAAAAGCGCTCTTATCGTGCGGGTTCAAAGGTCACTAACCATATTATGTATAAAATCAGAAGACACAGAGAGGTTACCAAAATGTGAGATTACAAATATACCCGAAGAAAATAATGATGGTTGATGTTTCCTGCACACTGGTTGACGAATTTCCACTATTTCATTAATTCTTGAAATAATATATCGGATCAAGTACCATTTTTTTTGCTTGAGGATGCAAAATACCAGAATATTACTTCTTATCATTCATATTGTCACTTTGAATTGTGAAAGTAACATAACTGACATTTAAATGAAAACTTCGCTGATGAAAGACTTTTTAGAATCGCTGAAAACTAAATACATATCCTTTTCCGCGAATCGCTAGGAAATTTTGACATTCCTGTCAAAATTTCTTGAAGAAAAAGTTAGGACTTCCTTACTGTGAGGAAATGTCATTTCCTTACTGTAAGGAAATGATATTTCCGTACAGTTGTTAGTGTTCTACATAAATGATTGAAAACACATTGCTTATAAGGAATTAATTTATATTTTGAAAACATCAAGTCATTGCTGAATACATTTTTAAGATCAATTTGTTATATTTACAGTAATTTGACAGTTAGTACAATTATTGAACATTGGAGGAACACTCTTAGAACTATGAGAAACATTTTGGACAACATGCAGGGTGGTAGGGTCATTTTGTTGAATATTTTGTACTGTGAAAATTTTATTTGCCACCTCAACCTTATTGTTAAGCGATTCTTCGATATATCCTTCAGCAACGTTTGATGACTTCCATCCGCCATGCCTCTTTAAACTAGTTATGTCGGCACCAGAGTCAACCAATATTGTTGCAGAAGACCGACGAAAGCAGTGACCAGTATATTCTGTCGGATTTACCAAGTTCAAATAAGTAGCAACTATTTTGGGCATTTTTCTAAATTGATGAATTCCTACCACTTGTCTACAACCCTTTCCGCTTTGATATTTAAAGAAAAATCGGTCACTGTTCATATTTTCTGGTCTTAACGAAACATACTTTCGATAAACATTCAAGTAGATCTGATTAATTACAAATGATCTTGGTTTGTTGGTTTTCGAATCAGGTATGCTGATTAAAAGCTTAGATTCTAAGTCTTCTATATCGTGTACAGTCATTCGGACTAACTCATCCATTCTACAGGCCCCAGAAATACCAAATATTACAGCCACCTAAAAAATAAATAAAGCTATAATCTAAATAGAAATTAAAATCTTGTCAATTACCTTAATCATTAAATTTTCTTTATCTGGAGCTTCCTGGATAAATTTTTCAATTTCTTCCTTCGTTAAAATCTTAGATTTCTTTGCCCTATAACCTTGAGCTTGCCGTTTCAATAAAGAACGAAGTTTTGAGTATGTAGATATATCTACATTGTGTTTAAGTGCAAGGGTTGACTTCAGCATTGAATAATTGGCCCATAATGTTGAAGATTTCATCTTTAAACAAAGGTCTAGGAAGTATGCCATTACAACATTTTCTGAGAAAGAACTCGTATTTTTACTCATGCGATAATCCATAAAACGTCTGTATGCATTTTCGTACTTTTCTCTTGATTTCTTTGGCAATAATTCTAATGAAGCAGTATTCACTGCCTCAACCAGCTCTGGAGGAGTCCCAGGAATGGAAATTTCATCATCACTTATCATTTTACTTTCGAGAACACCAGCAATTAAATTTATAAGCGTCAAGTTTGACAATTCAACCTCAATACGTTTCCATAGTAACCCAAGTAATTTTATTAGGAATTTCAAAGCACCATTTATTTGGGAATAAAATTATCGCGTTTTTTTTAAATCAATCAATATCTGTCGAATTTTAAACGATTTGCGGAAAAATAGTATGTTTACCTCGTAGGAAAAGCCACATTCCTGGACTCTGTGTTGCTAAGTCTCGGCTTGCGCCTCGACTTAGCAATCTTCACAGTCGTCCAGGAATGTTAAGCTTTTCCTACCCGGTAAACAATGTACTATTTTTCTCCCGTCAAAATTGCATAAGTGTGTCTTATTCATCTTACGGATTTCATGTAAAGTTATGATTAAACGCAATAAAAGAAAACAAAAATCGGTGAGTATGTCTTTGTTGAATCGTATGATAAGACTGCATTTGACTATACCTTATTTTTTAGTTTACCAGGCTCAGGAATCACCACCACTTTTCCTATACCACCACTTTCAATATTGTAGGCACAAATTTCAATCTGGATTGTATTATTGCTTTGTCAGGCAGCTACTCGGATATTTTTCACGAGATTCAATTTAAACTTGGGGCTTCCTTTGCATCAATATTTCCTTTGATTTTTTCATTTGATAAATTAATCGTTAGGAACGTTCCTCTTTTGTCTATTCAGTCGTTATGAAGCGTAAAAACAGAAAACTCTAAAAGTGAAAATTTCAGTTCTGTGCAATAATTTTAAACCTTGTCTGGAAAAAAATACACAACCGTTATATTTTCTCCACCTTTATAATCCACATTTTTCAGCCTTTACTAAACTACCCACATTTTATCTATACAGAAATTATTCAACGCCGCCTTTATGTGCGATTTTTTTTTATTTTTTATTTTTTTTTGTAAGTCACTCCAACCTACATATACGGGATCAAGAAATGATATATAACACTGTACGTGTATCTTTAGAATCCTCTTCAAATGATGGTGGTTGGAAATATTAAGCATTCGACTATACACAAAGGAAAGTGGCTACACTGTTAAAAAAAAGCAGATATAGATTCAGTTTATTTAATGAACTCTAAGCGCTTAAGTCTCCAAATCAAGAAAAATATTTTTTTTTTCGCCATAAGGTGTATCTGAAAATGTAGTTAACGTTATCATAGACAATAAAAATTGTGTTTTTTCATATAAAAGTAACATTTTGGGATTGGTAACTGATTTTCCTTAGTCTGGGTGTCGGACAACTCAAATTACGAGGCAGTAAAAAGGAAGGTTGATCAAAGAACCATAGCAATAGAGATAGGGTAGGTAATGGACAACATTAGACTGGCAGACAACCTTTCACAAGATTGAGAAAACTTAGTCTGACAACCACCCTGTATTTGAAAATCAAGAGAGAGTAAATTCCTAGAATAAAAACTAATTCGGTATGCAAAACTATAGTACAGTACGTGCGGTAAAACTTCAATATTTGTAATGCATTCTAAATTGTTTTTGTTAATTTCAATACAAAATTTATTAAATTTCTTGGACTATCACATTATTTCATGATCTTTCATTGTTACTCCAGTAGGCCTAAGAGGATTAACGTGCGTCATAGGCGTAACCAGATTAGAAAGGGATAATTGTTATTTAACGACCTCCGAATGGCAACAGCTTCTAATGACAGATATTTTGACTTAAATAGTGCTTAAATTTCTAGAAATGCAGTTATTTGATTTTCGATAAACGTGACAAATAGTAGTGACTAAAAATGGAAGCAGTTAGTGAGTATACGCCAGTGAAAAAATTAAAACTAGACCATTTATCGCTCAATGAAAAGAGTGCTGTAGTGAATGTGTACCACTATTTTAAACATCAAAATCCCACAAACACTATTGACAGTGTAGTTGAAACAACATCTAAGGCAATGGGATATGGAAAATCTACAATATATATATTAATATTAATTTAATTTTGAAAACGCACGTCTATGGTTTACTGCCTTTAACACTGATAACTGCAAAACATTTCTGGGAATTTACTCTCTCTTGATTTTCAAATACAGTATATGACCCAATGGGGTCTGTTGATTAGGAACTTTAGGAACACACATAAGAGATCTGCAAAAGATGTAGAAGTACATAAGCATCAATTTATTCCAATCTGAGGGACACCTGAATTTTTGCATCATGAAAAATAATGGAGCTGGAGGTTTTGTTCGGTTTTTACGGTGTAGAATTATCAGATATGCTAGATGAGCAAAGAGAATAGGGCAAACAAGGCAGTATGCGGATGAGAGAGATAAATAAAGTGAAAATCCTTTATACTTTTGACAAGTCGCCGAGAGCTGAATGCCAAACAGACGAAGGTAAAAATGCCCTTTAAGAAGGATCAGCTACGGCCATGTTTATAAACATCCGGAGCGCGAATCCACAATAAGAGGACTGCAAGTGCTGGGAACCAATAAACGAGACACGCTATAAAGTCGGTAACAGAAAGAGAATTTCAAATAACTGGGAATTGGGATAAATGTTTGAATTGTTGACTGTAATGGATTAAACTTATTTATTAGATAGATGATTCTCCCGTTCTGATTAAAACTATACAAGAGGGAAATATGTTGACAATAAGGGGAAGTCAATTTATAACTTTATTGAAATAAAAAATCGATGTTTACTTTTATGTTTTGAATCAGCACCACTAGCCCCGAACAGACCACGTATCACATCAGGCCTAGTATTGGAGTGTCACCTGTTCCGAAGCCTGTAGCATCAACGAAGTCACTTTAGGCTGGATCAAGGGCCACAGTCAATCGAAAGGTTAACACATCGCCGACTCACTAGCCAGGAAAGTAGCCTCCCAAAACTCTTGGGACCTGGCACTTTCATTGGTCTGTCGACGTCAGCTATAGTTGACCTAATATAGGAAAAGTTTAAAGGTAGATGGGACGATGCAGAAGGTTGCAGGCTTGCCAAGGAACTGCTGCAGCATCCGGACTGGAAAGTAGCCAAAAAATACATGACTATGACCAGACAGAACCTTCGGACAGCCACGGGTATTCTGACCGGTCACTGCCACCTACGAAAACACCTCTACAGAGTGGGTTTGTTTGACACTTCACCTTCTAGAGGATGTGAACAGATGAGACTGTCGAACACATTCTTTGTGAATGTCCGACACTCTCCCAATTTAGGTTTTCTGTATTCGGCGAGTACAGGCTAACACAAGTCAGCATGAGGGAGCATATTTCCGGAGACGTTATCGCCTACTTCAAACAAGGAGGCTGGATGACGAGCTAGAAGGAAGTCTGAACCTCAGAAGGTGCTGTGGGGTCACACACCCTTTAAATTCTTACAGATACAGATATCTTTTGAATCAGACACGATCTAGATACTTTGTTCTGCTTTTAGCGAAGTTTTAGTCAAGTCTCCCAAGTGGACTTTCGAGAAAAGACACCTCAACCACTCTACCTTGTTTTTCGAGATCGTCTTCATAGGTCTCGATGTTAATTTCTGTTCGAAGCCTATTTATAAGTTCTGCACTAGATGCGAGCTCGTGCCTGGCTATTTCTATGTAGTAAATGTCCAAAAACTTTACACCCTTACACTCAAACTGGACACCCGTACTATCCAAAATAAATTGCAGAAGGTAAAGCACGGGTTCGTTTCCATTGCCGACTTTTTTCTTTCATCTGCTTATGCCTAATTAATAGAAAAATCAATTTGGAACAACTTTTAAAAAAAGAATAATTTTTATTATAACTGTTTTATAACAAAGCTATAATACATATTACTTTTTGTGAAATATAATTAGGCTGTAACGGTGGAATATGCCTGTGGAAAGTTGAGCCCATTAAAATCCAATTCGGACCACATCTGTTACCAAGAACAAAACTTTACAAATCCCCTTTTCTAAAACTTGCAAAACAAATTCAAAGGACCATTTATAATCATATTTTACAGTTTTTCCTTGGCGGAAACGGGCTCTTCTAAATCTAATAATATGATGTATTATTCCCTAGTCCCAACAACTTTTTCAGGGACGTATATATACCTGCTTCGGCCGTCGCCATTTTTAATAAATGCATATTTTTGAATTTTCTCGATGACAGCTTTTCCCTTGATGATGCTTACATTTACGTAATTCGAAAATTTTGTTTATGCGTCGTTAAGGGAACAAATAATAGAGCATATTTTTGCATTATTTCACGCTGTGCACGAAAAAAAATAAGAATATATATTCACCTGTTCTACAAAATGCGTATTCGCCCATGAAACATTGGTACTGAATAAAGATGAACATTCAGTTACCTTTTCAAAGAAAATATAATATACAGTTGAATTTACTGTCTGGACCCTTACTTGTGAAAAACTACGCCCATGTCTGTAAACGTCAAAAATTGCACTGTCAACATTCCTCGTGAATGACATTTAACAATAACATACACGTGCGTTTTGAGAAGAAAACTTAAACTTCTTGGTTTAGATTAAAAGAGTGATGCCCCTAAATGTCGGTAACACATTATACAATTTCTAAAAAAAAAATACGCGTTTTCTTGATATGGAAATAAGCGTCATCTCATTTATGCTGTCAATTTTTGTAAGAAAATATAGTATCCGAACATTTTCCCAACTACTACGAATAGTAAAAAAGATGAAGTTATGAGCACTCAGAAGAAAATAGATAGGCGTAGAAAAAGTATAGTACGTTACACGAGTTGTAATCCCATCACGCACTCATGAAATTCATAAAGTTTTTCATTTTGTGCGTAATGGATTACTTACAACTCTTGTTACGTAATATACTATTATTCACAACCATATATGAAATGCTGTCATTACTAACGTCATTAAAGGTTATAAAGTGTCATATTACACACCTTCACCTCTCGCCCTCACCTCCCGCACTTATCACCTCCTGCCCTCTAAAATTCGTACGCGTATGAATAAAGGCCACTTTGCATAGAACTGGACAGTGCGATATTTGTCACTTTCCTATGCGATCGTAGGGAAAATATTTTTCATATTTAAAAATATAACACATTGATAAATATTATAATAGCTATTTCTGGAGGGGTACAATCCATCAATTCTTTATCGGAGGACATTTTTCTTAATTTGTTATTGGCGAACTTAATATTCATCAGACTTCATCTGACATTTATTTATATTGGTGTCAGTAGTTGTCAAATGTAATATTTTGGGTGTGTTCAAAGAATTATTAATTTTGATCGGGACATGATGGTTGTAAATAAAATAGTATACAAACCTCGGTAGTAAGGAAGACAGTAATGAAACTCTTCCCACCTCGGTGTGTAAGTGATATAATAATACTATTATTAAAGTGGAGTTACTTATTACACTTCCTCATTTGTATCAATCTTCCTGGGACACGCTGTATGTAACGTCAAACTTTAGCATACATTTGACATTTTTTTACTCCTTCTTATATGCATCGAATTTGACGAATGAATTGAAAAAAAAAAAGTAAACATTTTATTCAATGTTTTTATTAAAATTTCAATATACCTACTTATAAATCTCTCATAGCGTGTGGCTTAAGTTATTTCACTAACTTTGAGAATTTATCCCAAAAATCGTTGGATGCATCTAAATCGAGAGATTCTCCAGTCAGCTAAACTTTCCAAACACTTAATATCAGAAATAAGCATATATATAGTCAGTAGCGTACGAAATTTATTGTGCACGATAAAATTAGACGTGCCAACATTAGCGAGACTTTTTGTTGAATATAATATTCCAATAAAGACGTATTTTCACTAATAAATACCTAGTAAGTCTAGATGTTAGTTTCTGGAAGAGGTTAACTGCTTAGATTGCAAGGTCATCGGCAAAACCTAGACTTTCAACATGAATATTGGTTTTATTATTTATTTTTGTATTTTAGAAGGCATGTGACACCTTTTTTCATTTTTGTTGAAAGCGCACGTGATACAAACTGTTCAATTGTCCTTTTTTTATAATTTACAAATCATCTTATTTGAATGGGAAACCATCATATTGAAATCCAGTTCGATATTTCAGTGGAACATAATTACTTTGAAAATTGCTTGATTTCATTTTTTTTTTAATATGGCTAAAGAGACGGGATACAAAATTCTTTTAAATTTCATTGAAGCTTCTTTTGATACAAAACGTCTCTTTTAAAAATTATATCTTCAAAACTCTCCATTTTCTTTTAAAAGATAGAAAATAATTTCACTAACATTGTGAATTGAAAATTTTCAAATAAAAATATGCGGTGAATTTCGAAATTTTTAGTAAGCCTCCCGGATTCCTTTCCCTTACATCCTGGAGAGCGATAGAAAAAAATGAGGTATCTTAATTATTTATTTATATCAATTTCCAATTCACTCCTGAATTATTGTCTTCGCTTTATTCAGTCAACTGTTTTTTTTTTTATTTTTTTATTTTTTTTATTCTGTTATTTAACGTCGGTCTATTTCTGCGACTGTGGCTAATCACCGACGCCGGGAGCACTCTACCCCTAACCGGAAATTTTGGCGAACCCACTAGTGTTCCAACCAGTGGTAGCGTTCTTTAACGAGCCCAACATCCATGGACTCGGGACCTCGGTTTTACGTCTCCTCCGAAAGACGGCATATCTACATTATACCTCGTGCTCATTGGTATAATGCCTGCGAGCTGTGATATGCTAGTCCGCTGCAGGCTGTACGGGCCCCATACGATGGTTTTCCCTGGCATGGTCGTCACCCATCCAAGTACTAACCATGTCCGACCTTGCTTGACTGTAATTATCGCATCGAACGCGTTCCACTACAGTGCTGGGTCGTCGCCCTCAGTCAACTGTAATTTGGAATTAAAAATTCTCGTTTCGGTGAAGTTGAAGCTGCTATTGGTATGATTGAGACGGGATCTTCAGATAGAAGTTGCGGACGTTTAGTAAGGCATTTCCAGGCAGGATATCCAGAAATTGGAAACGCGAAAGATGAAGACCTAGAAGTGGACTACTACTACTGAATGTGCAGGCGAGCCTTGACCTAGACAAACTCAAGCCAAGGTTCCGGCACTGAGGCAACTGGCGGGCCCATTGTGCCATTCCTGCTACCTAGACATCCATGAAGCCGATCCCTTCAATAAAGTCCACAATCTTCTCCAGTGGATGCCTGCTTGTGCCTCTAGGGGCCATGACAGGGACTTCCACGATTCGCCTGCGTAATACAGCCCAGTGTGGATACTCTAAGAGAACATGGACTGATATTTTATAGAGGTGCTTCCTCACACAGCAGTGCCCTGTTAGGAGTCCTGCTATCTTCCTGAACCTACTTCTTGGTAGCTCAATAGCTGCCCCAGCGTGTCCATCAGCAGTCCATCCCTTCAGTAGAAGTTTGAATTGTCTAGGACCCTGCAGGGCTTTCCAATGAGCGAGGTGCTGGTTCCTCAGCCACTTCTTCGTCTCCTTGCCTATTGTTTGTTTTGTTAGGTCGAGGGTCGGGCCCGGGCTGCAGAAAGGAGCTCTCGCCCCTTCCGCAGCCAGCTATGAACTAGAGCTTCACCAATTGAGACATAGGTTTTAAAATTCCTAAGGAGGGCGAGTTGTACAATAAACAGTTACATCTTATACTTCAGTTATACTTAGCTTGGTACTTTAACGACCTAATTGAAAATATGCAGGGGTTGAATTGATTTTAAATAAAACCGTCCCCGTTATTAACCTACTGATTTTGTTAAGTTCTGAATAATAACCGGGAATAAACTGGATGATAATCGCTTTAAGGAAGTCCATGATGTTTTCAATATCCTTCGATATTGAAAAATACAGTTTAAATCATAAAAAATAAATTCCTCCAACGTACTGCTTTGGATCTAACTCCACACACATCGATTTAGGTTTCCTGCTATAGCACATCAAGCAGCGAAACAAACTTTCTAAGCTCCATTGAGACGGAAAATTAATACGACTGTTAACTGAAATAAATAGAAATTAGCTCCGTACATGTATATATATGAAAGTTTCACAATAAATAATATGACAAACGGCGATGGCGAGCATTATACACGAGATTCCGAGGGGCGTTCGAGTGTGATTTCGGGATCAGTGAGAAAATTAAATTTGGAAATCATTCAACTGAAAACGGCAGGGTATTAGGTTGCGGATATTAATTTGCAGTATAATTAGATTTTACGAATACTCGAAACAGTTTTTATCAATACTAGCTGTGAAGTTGACAATTATTGCTTCTTCTTGTCAGAATTTATTAGTGGTTGATAATTTTCTATGATCAACCTAGTAGGTCAATTTAGGTATAGTAGTTCAACAAAAACTTTGTATACCCAGGAGATCGTCTTTAACATATTGGCTGCTTGAAATTACCTATCAACATAAAATTATTTGAATAAAAATGCCATTACTTCAAAATTCGCGCTCAACCAAAAATGGCTGATGACATAACGAGTACGTTCATGATATATCGAAAACTGACAGTGTACTTGTCAGACAGACGACGGAATAAACGCTTCTCGTGGTGCGTTTGTGAATTATTCCTGATTTTGTCTTAAATTTCGCTAGTAGTAGAATTGATTGTATATTCACCATGGTGGTGAGGACATTCAAATGCCTCGCACCTCAATCCGCTCGGGGCAAAGCCCCCCGCGGAATAATTTTGGTGTATAATATACTATTGTTCACTCGGAGAGCTTGGGAAATACTCAAAGTGTCTTCTTGCTGAAGGGAAGTGTTCTCAGTTCAAAGGCGAGGTGATGTCGGATAATCAAGCAGCCATTAAATCATAGTTCTTGCTTTGGTGATCAGTTTTTCAGGTTTCAAGCCACACTGGAATAGAGGAACGTTAAATAGCAGATGAACTAGCAAAGAAAGGGATTGGACCAAGTAACCTTCATTGATATACCTGCCCAGTGGCGTAACAATAGGGTGGCAGGGCTGGCAAAATGCCACGGGCCCCCGACCCAAGAGGTTCCGAACCCAAGAGAACGCGAGCTCAAAAATATGTTTTTATATTGTCCCTGAGTGTTTTATTTTATTTGAAAAGTAAAATTCCATAAGTTCTGCAGAATCCAAAGTGAGACAACGGAAGACCATGATACAATTTCAAGTTAATCGTTAAGTATTTTAACCAACCTAAGTAGAAAGATGTTGATTCATTTTTAGATATGTACACGCCAAATAATGCCGTATATGTTCATTGAGCTGCTCATAATTTGAATCTAGTACTCAATGACAATGATGTAGTGAGAGGAGTTATTGATATGCAAATTTTTTGTGAAACAGTTCAACTTATTTATAATTTTTTTAGGCATAGTATCAAAAGATGGAATATTTTATTAAGTTTTCTATCTAATAAATAAAGTGAGTCTTCAACTTCAATAACATTAAACCCTACTAGATGGGCAGGATGTTAGGATGACGTTTTTGTTTCAAAAGTTCGGTTTGTTGAAGTCCAAAAAGCGCTAACGAGAAAAATTCTGTTGAATTGCAAGAAATGAAGCTGTTCTACTCCAAAGGGAAATCAAAAACTACAATTTTATTATGTTATTGGTTTTCCATTGTATTATTCTACTTGCTGTCGATGCAGCCTCTAAAGAACTTCAGTCTAAAGCCACCGATTTTTCAAATGTCTTAAAACGTTTAAAAATTTGTCTAGAAGAATTGGAAAGGTATTGATTGAAAAATGGAAGCAAATAGTGTAGCAAAAAAATGGTCCATCACCCTTGAATTTTCTAAAACTCATCAGAGGAAGGTAAAACGCTATTTTGATGAGCGTTGCGAAGATGAACGTCTTCAAGATCCGGAAAGTTTGTTCAAACTGAACATCTTTCATCGAGTATATTATAAGATATTATAAGATAACTTGCAGCTTGCAGCCCTAATTAAACTGAGTACAACGTGACGATTTTTACTGCTAGGGCCCCATCAAAAGAATTTGCCACGGGCCTCAGACGGTATAGTTACGCAACTGTACCTGCTGATTGCATAGCAATATATAATCCACAACTCTGTATAGAAGAGAGATACTGAAGCCTCCGGATCTTCTAAAATTACTGAGATGATAGATAGATAGTTTATTTAGCAATAATGCTATTACAAACAAAATATTTGAAAAAATGACTTAGAGAAATAAATCCAAAGGAACTACTAGTTTCTGATACCTTCTTCAAGAGCTTAGTAGAAGAAAAGGAACAGTATGGATCTCAGATAATTCACATACCTTATCTACATATTGAACCAATACAGTCGAAAAATTACAAACAAACCAAACTTTACGCACGCGTTTTCGAAAAGAGTGAATGTAAACGTGATTCTTTCCTTTGAATTATATTTATATATTAAAAAAATCCAATTATCCAGCTTTTCCAAGGTAGCTAATTAGCTCCATACTTTAAAGGCATATTGCATTAATTCACCATACAACTTTGCAACTCCACTTATTCATATTACGTAACAAAACTGTTCATCCGACGGTTCAGTCGTATCTCACAAAAACTTTTCCAAACTAAAACCTATTTCGAGGCGAAACAACAGTTAACTACGTTGCATTGTGTAGCTCAACGAACGTTACTCTCTCTCTCTATTTATTTTTTCTCAGTATTTCTTTCTGTTAAACATCATGCCCCTCAACTATAAATCAGATGTGAGTTTGATGCTCTTAATTACTCGAAGTACTTGGATGCTGTTTGGAAAATTGTATGAGAAATAATGTAATAAAAATTTTTCACGAAGTAGAAAACTTGTTAGGTACTCAACACTTGAAATCAGTGGATAATTTTGTTATGATATACAAGGGTGTAGTGTATAACTACATAGTTAACTATAATTATTTTCGAAGACAGTTGTCCCCAACATGAAGAATTATCAAAGGTAATACCACGAGTGCTTCAAATTTTATCGATAATTTTTTCTTTTCCACGAAAACATTTATTTGGCAAAAATATCGCGAGTCCGTTTGGACGAGGGATTTTATCTAAATTCGTTTTGTTTGAATGTTTTTGCCTCAAATAAACAAGTTTGAGTGATGAAAATAAAAAATTATGTGGTAAAATTTGAAGAGCGAGTTGTATTTGGGAAGATTATTTCTTTCATCAATTTTGGAGTGGAATTTTTTATTAAATGTTCAATATTCTCTTGGGTGATGGCACTGAATCGGTTTGTGTTCATTCTTCAATAAACTTCGAAGCACTTTTAGTTGTCAATAATGACAAATTCAAAGTAAAATTTTAACGTTTCAATGTAAACAAGGTATTATCGATGAGGAAGCAGAATTATCAACAGTAAAAACACAAGAGCTTTTTTTTATCGGATAAATTTCTCTTTGCAACGAAACAGTTTTGCCAATCACTAATTTTATCTAATGTCAGTTTTTCGAGCAAATTTAGTGTTTGGCAAAACTTTGAGTTAAAGAGAAATTTATCCGATAAAAGAAAAGCTCAAGTGTTTTTTGGCAAGATAAATTAACGACAGAATATATGGATGAACAACAAAAATAATTATCTTTATTAACTTGCGACTCATTGTCATTGTGTAAAAGTGACGTCCACTTACTAGATATTGAGGAAGAGGAGTTTTTATCGCGATAAAAGAGGAGTTTTTATCGCGATAAAAAAGGATGCACCTTTTTATCGATGTCAAAGTGACAATAACATTTCCAGGTATATGACATTTTAACATTGTCAGTTATCAATTCACTTTAGTGAAATAGTAAGTATAATACCGAATGATTGGCTAGAATAATGTATTGCTATTGGTTAAAACCACCAAAATGTCAAATTTTGACAAGTGAAAAAAATAATCTATGAAAAATAAGTTTCTCATTGGATACCACCTCTGTTGATGGAATTAAGAGTCAATTTGTGTCAAGAAGCTCTAAATTGCAGAAAACTCAATAAATATCAATTTAAACTCCGTCAGTTTGGGTGTTTCAAAATGAATCAAAAACCAATGAAAGCTATTCATTCTAGAAGAAGATATTGGCGACATTTGTCTCAAAATCGGTTCTTATAACAACAATTCCTCTGCAAGATCAAAGAACTATTACTGCTGATTGAAACTGTCATCTATAATTTTGCTTTTCCTATTTTGCTTCCGCTTTGCTACCTCAGGAGACATTTTTCTTTGACAAATTTCCATCGCACCCCCTACTAGTTAGATGATTATTTTTAAGAAATTCATAGTGGTAACATTGTAGAAATTAGCATATTTTCACATCAACCTCTTTTGACGAAAATCTTATTAGCTTTCGGTGTCTAGTGGGATTGTTCTATTAAAGGAGTTGCTAAACTCGACAAACGAGGTTTAATTATTGCCTTTTACACCTTAACAAATCACGCAACTCGAGAAACTTCTTGTTATCTTGACGAAAATTTAAAGAGGAACTTTCCAGAAACCGAACAGGTAGACATAAATTTTGAATATAATTCCTGGGTCTTTGATAACTGTTTGAATTCAGTCGTTCGGTTGATAATGTTTCATACATTTGAGAAACTAATTCATTAAAATCGAGAATTTATTCAAGAGAATCTAATTTAATGTATAAAAGATCTCATACAATTACTGTTAATTCCATTCCAAATTGAACCTACATCAAAATTTCAATTTAAGCATTGCTACAGAAGGGTTGACCTTCAGTTCACAAAATAATAAGGAACTATAAAAAGTTCAAGTTATTGGATGTCTATTACTTTATAATAACAATAATATATGAAAGCATTTGTTGGGGTATGAGATTTTGATGTTGGCTTCAGAAGATTTTCTGTTTTCACTCTTTCATCCAATACAATAAACTTAAAAATTTCCAGAATAAATATTATGAAAGAAACCGATTTTTGTGTATCACATTTTCAAGAATGGAGCATTTTAAGCATCATTTGTGCGTTTGTGCGTGCATGTGTGTCTGTACGTGTGTGAAATTCAGCTACACAAAAGTGATTTATCAATCAATAGTAGAAAAGGCAGTAGGCACTTTTATAAAAGAACGCGGATATCCAGTAGCGTTTTTATTTGTATTTGTCAACATCGATAGAACATCGAAATCAATTAAGAATTGACAAAAAAGTCTATGATAAATCGTTAGCGAAGTGCCTTTTATTCAATAAAAGTGCTTTTGACAGGAAAAAGTTAGTTTCTTGTCGGCCTTTTTGGACGAAATGAATGTTAGCGACGTAACGTGTATTTTCATTTTGAAACTATACAAGATATATCCGATAAAAAACGGCATATAAATTATTTATGGTTTTTAGCTCAACAAGAAAACAAAACACTTCAAAATTGAGATGAAGAGAAGTCTTCAAAAAAAAGTTATATACCTGAACGGCAATTATTGTACTGAATGAAGTACGGTTACAGAGTACACCATCTAAAAAGAGGCGAAAGAATAGTAGTTTGTGCTACTAGTGTGGATATGATGGCCATATCGCAAGAGGACGAAGTTTGAGCAGGACGCCGTAGGCGGAGTGCCCAATCGTTCGAGTGCGATATGGACAATCCACACGTCGAACAGTATATTTTTTCTACGACCCACTTAAGAATAAATCTAGAAAATAAACAGTTGAATAAACTGTAAAATAAATATAGGTACCTTGAAATTAAAGATTTTCAACAATTTTATTCATAATCGTACCAATTCAATTCAATTCTTCACTAATTTTTTGTTATAAGTAGATGTTGCCAGTCGGACTCCCGCACGAAGGGTACCGTACCTTTGTCTACAATAATGAATATTCTGCTAAATATCTCAAGCGTCTACCTGTTGTCGTTATCAATATCAAGCAGAATAATTATTTGAAAATAAAATGAACAATTAAAAAAACGTCTTCACTGGGAATCGAACCCGGGTCTACCGCGTGAGAGTCTGGTATGTATACCACTCAACTATCGGGGTTTGAACTAGTTTAACGTTTAATGTCAAACCCCTCAGGTAGGTACCCATTGAACTTATAATGCCTACTTGGCAGACTCCGCTCACTTCAGACATTATCTGCTCATCTCTGTCAAGATGAGTTTTTCCACCATTCCATGTATTGAAAGGGCTACCCACTTTTGTGAAGCCTATTTTGTTGTCAAGTTCACAACTGCGAAGAAAGGCAGTCTTCCAACGATTGGTATTTATGGCACTTGTGGTCTGGAGGTTATTGTAACCTTGCAACAGTTTCCTAGTACATTTAGAGCAAGCACAAGATCCCATATAAAGAAAGAATTATCCTCTGATGGAACAGATCCTAACAGATCTGATCAAAATGTGCAGTGGCGTTAAGTTCTATAGAAGTTCCATCGCCGTAGTAGAAGTAACTACTGGCTAGGCCGCGTTCCTATGTTATTTACTGCCTTATATCCTTCACCTCCAGTGTCTTTGTGCACCACGCCCCAAACTAATAGGTAATTATAGGTTCACTAGGGACCAGGTTATTTTTGAGTCTCACCACGCATTCTTCTGCACATGCAGGAGTACAGAAAGTTTTATTATTGATACTTCTATTAACAGATGATGATGAGATTAACAGACTACTATTAATAGATGGCAGTTGACGGAAAATTAGTGGGTCTCGGCTTTTGTTCCTTTATATGCAACGAGCAGAAATATTTAAAATGCTAAACTCACATTTTTTGTTACGTAGTTTTTTATGTGGAATGTATAGAATATGCAGAGATAGATAAAGCAAGTACATAAAATTCTGCAATCCTGGCGTTACACCTATTTTTTTAAATGAATTATCCGCATCGACAGACCCATTAAAAACTGAAATGGTCTCTCTTGTCCAGATCTCGACTCATTTAAAATACGGAAATAATTTTAAATGATGACGAAAAAAAAATCGCGAATGAAACGCCAGGTAAGTCCCGTCAGGACGTTTTTATTATACACCACGCTTCTCTCTATCTTAATTTATAAAAAGGTTTTTCTTTTACTTCGTTTCTAACTCGAGTGCCAAAAGGACCCTTGTGACTAATTGCTTTTGTATACAGATCTACTTTGTCATTTTTATAGCACTTACGTGAACGAATTACTGTTTTTTTTTTAATTTCTTCTTCAAGAATTTATAAGAAAAGTATTTGAAACAAAATATTCGGTACATCCTCACATATAAAATCAACAACTTTTTTTAAGACCCACCGAAAAATATTGGGCAAATTTCGTTCAGAAAATAACGTTTTTTTGGCTCAGACCAATAAATGGAAGTTGTTTCCGTAATTTATAAAAAACTATGACTTCACTTGCCCCAAGCTCCAACGAGTTACCACAATATTTGTTTTTAATGATATAAGATACTATTTCTGCATCATTGATTGATGATCTTTTCGCAAATTCAAATCACCAATGGAATGTTCTGATAACCAATAGGGAATTAGTGTGAATTGTCCAGTTGATTAGAGGGTCCATTATTGACCGAAATTCTAAGATACACAAAGCTAATCATGCTTTCAGTCTCAGGGTATTGACAAATCTCCTATGGAGACATGATTGCCGTAGATTAGATACGGTATATAGGACAAATTAAGTCGATTTAATTGGGGTCATATTTTTTACAGTTTATTTTTCATTGAACAATTTATGTGGATGTATAGAATAGGTACGTTTTTATCATAAAATATCGTTTTAGTTAATTACGTACTGCTCTCTTCTTCTCTCTTTCTTCTTTTCTTTCTCCTTCTACTTCTCTCCGGGCCCCACGAGCATTGAATAACATTTATATTTTTTATCATTTATCCCATAAGGGCTTGACGGTTTTGTAGAGTTACATACTTAATTCTCCGTTTCCTGTCATTTCAGTTAAGCATGTTATCGATAGATGTCAAAGCTAATGGTACAGAGTCAACAATTTATTTGAAAGAAAATGTCAATATAGTAGATAACTCTATAAAGCCGTCAGGTTTTTTGTCAAATAGAATTTTAGTTTGCGGTTAGATGTGGGGATGTCACTGATATCGCATATTTAACGTTTTCTTCACTGATATTTGATGTATTTGTGCGATATCAATGATTTCTCCAGTCCAGAATTATGCCACAGAATACACCATCCCGAGAATAAACGAAGCTTGTGCTATTTTACTATCCATTTTCTAAGTGCGCATGTCTGACAGTCGCCATTTTAAGCCCGCTATCTGTCAATGACATGTGATTTTATTGTTTACCAAAGAATATTCTTTTTCTACTACCGTGCGCTTTAACCCACTTTCCCGCACGCATT
>CAJUYI010001697.1:46894-63438 GCA_910591695.1 Galerucella pusilla
TTAAGTATATATTTCATTTTTTCCTTCAAATGTTACTCTCGAACTTTTGTCTTTTTTCGTGAAGTTGCAATCGATTTTACTTGATATCTCTGATAAAATCGGATTTATCGACTAAAAATACCAATGCGGGAGCCGCGCGGCGAGAGTGCTCATCTTAAAATCGCTCTATCTTTTTTTCTACTGCATATTACTAGCTCAAATTTTCTCAAAAACTGTCATATTCGTGTTCAGCACCCTCGAAAATATAAAGATAGACTGTTCTTAGCGACTAGAACGAGGTTGGTCGGTTTTTCATTTTCTAAACGACTATTTGGGGGTGTCCCGCTCCTCTATGTTACGATATCAAATTTCATCCTCATGGTTCAATATCGTATTATGGGGTTGAAAAAAGGGAAGAAAAACCAATTGAATTATTGGAAAAACGATCAAATTAGAAGAGGAAAAAAAATACATTCAACTTGTATAACGGTGTACTCAAAAAATCAACATAGAATAAAAACAGAGCCAAAATAAAGCGTATCTCACCGCAAATTGAATTTCTGGCGAGTTGGTTGTGTGGACGAAAGATTTATCCCTTAAAAGTGATTACGGCATCTGAGACTTTCCAGAACGTCGAAGGAAATTGAGAAATATTGGTGCATTATTGTCGCCGGACGATTGTTCGCCTAGAGACCAGTAAAACAAATAGTCTGACCTTATACTTAAAGAGAAAACCGCTGGGTTCCTATAGGGATAATAACAGTGGCGGAGATAGTGATTACGATCAATTTTACAGCTCTTTCGATACATGTTTCATATGAAAATGTCTATATAACTATACACGCAAATGTAGGCGTTGAATGTAGATTTTTATTCCCAAAAAATTGTTAAGAAGACACAATCGAACAGTGGGAAGGCTGGGGAAAAAGTGGGTTCAGATGAAGATGGTTTTTGGATGATGGAATAATATTGATTATTTTTTCACTTGTCAAAATCTGACATTTTTGTGGTTTTAACCACTTGCAATACAATATTCTATCCAATCATTCGGTATTATACTGATAATTTTTTACTGAATATAGTAACCAATCGAATTACTTATTAATTTCAAGTCATGTGTCAAATGTCATCCAATCACCGCTGTATTACAGCGATAATACCCTACATGTGGTGTTTTCAGTTTGATGTTCACTTTTTATTAAACATTAATTAAACGTCAAACTGACAACTGGATTAAAAATGTCGCGAAGATCAGGTATTGCATCTAACGATTCAATTGATTTACCAATTGTCCTTTTCGCAACTGTAGTTAAATAAAAATGAATACTGTTTGATAAAATTGATAAAGTTTGTATTGAAAATTATTAAACATCAGATTGGCAATCAATTTTTTGAAAGCTACAAAGTAAAAAATTTTCTTATCGAATACTCCTCGGGTCTTGATAAATACTCAAAATTTTGTCGTAGAGAATCCTTCAAGCGTGTTGCTCAAAGATAATAGCCCTCGGCCTGCGGCCTTGGGCTATTATCAAGCAGCACGCTTCCAACATTCTCTATGACAAAATTATCGATAAAGTTTGAAGCACTCGTGGTATTACCTTTGATAATTTTTTACTAAATATAGTAACCAATCAAATTACTTAATTTCAAGTCATGTGTCAAATTTCATCCAATCACCACAGGATTACAGCGATAATACCCTACATGTGGTGTTTTCAGTTTGAAAAGCAGATGAATCTGACAACTGGTTTAAAAATGTCGCGAAGATTTGGTATTGCATCTAACGATTCAATTTATATCTAATAATATACTTTTCACAACTGTAGTTTTAAATAAAAATGAATAATATTTGTTTGATTAAAACTAATACATTATTAAACTCAGATTGACAAGCAATTTTTCGATATCTATCTAGTAAAAAATTATCTTATCGAATACTCTTCGGGTCTTGATAAATACTTAAAATGTTGTCATAGAGAATGCTGAAAGCGTGTTGCTCAAAGATAATAGCCCTCGGCCTGCGGCCGCTTTCAGCATTCCATATGACAAAATTATCTCGGTATTATCAAGACCCTAGGGGTGTTACTACTGAAAATGTTTAATGAGAATCCTTACTTTTAATCTTCTTAGGATGCAATAATAACTGAGAATTCTGCATACAGAGTGTATTACTATATAGCACTATAACTGATCATAACTGGAGACTCAAAATATATAATAAATATTTGAACTGGACTCCATCCTTTGTCGGAATATTTCTCTCCTACACTGCGTTGCTTTAGAGCGGTCATCTAGGGCTTAAGCTTGAATAAACAAATACTATAAATTTCATACCAGTGTAGATATCGAGCTATAATAATAGTTCTCATTCGGAAATAGCGAGCGTAGTATTTGTGTTCGGTTTCTATGAATATTTTGAGACTAAAATCCATGTTCCGATATGTAAGACAAGGTTTTTTTAATAATTGGGTCATTCCACGTAAAATCTATTGAAAGTTGGAATGGACATTAGATTTGGACGAATTTTTGACAGAAGATTTCTCTAATTTTCTGCAGGAGGTAAAAATTAAATTAAATGAAAAATTCAATTCAAAATAGTACCTCAATTTTTCCGTTTTTTCTTGAACCTTTGATAAAGCAGAAAAAAACAGTTCCAATAATGTCAGGATCTTACGACTGGTACAGGGTGGTACACAAAAAAATTTCAGCCAAAAATTTACTGTCGATGGTCAATTTCCACAATTTTTAATCTTTCAAAATTTCAAAAATCCCAGATTTCTCGAATTTTCGAGGTATTTAAAACAAAAGTTTTAAAAACAAAAAAAACAGTTGAATATTGAATTTTACATAACATCTTTTGAATTTTTTTGCTTCTGCAGAACTTCCTAATAAGATAAAAGAACACTTCTGACCAAAATTCGTCCAAATCTAAAGCCACTCGTCGATTTGACGTGGAGTGACCCAGTTTGTATATTTATTCTTCAAAATTGTAGACTATTGATTTTTTCACGACTTGGCTAAAGAAGAGTATCTGATATCAATAATTCTCCTCCTTCCTCACCTTTATTATACAGAGGCTTGCAAAATAATATTCTTCAAAATCACATACACCTTTTTGTTTATATTTTATTTATTGTATTATCATACAACAAGTTCATCATTGCTCACTGTCATAATACCCAACAAAGCTACTTAACAATTATTGTAACTTCTAACTTCTTCTATCTTAATTATTGGCATTCTCCAATTTACCGGCGAATAAATTACGAGAATATCCAGCTGTAGAAATATTTAACAGTGCCATTAGCATTCTATTTAAACTGGCTGAGAAGAAGAGTAAGGAATACTTGACAGATGCGATTATTAACCCGAACTCTTTACGTTTTTGTCCGCTGCTCTCTCACTCTGTTGAGATCAATTAGGATAACGGAAAAGAGGATTAAAAAGGAACCGGTGGTGTTCTGAAAGAAACGTTTAGTTGGTGTGATTTTATTTGCATCTGTAAATGTTCGACTCAAAAATTCGGAACAAGAAGAAACAAAAAGAGATACAAAAAATTGATGACATCCATTTTGTGAAATAACGGGAGCAAAGCCGACAAAAAAGAAAATATCTAGTAGGGCTAAGACAATCAAAGTTACCTACTTCTGAGTGACTACAACCAGTTGAGATTTTGTGGTATGGAAAAATAAACCTCTATCCATCCACATACTGGCGGATTGCACAGTAATTCAGAATCCTAGGGTACAACACCTAGGAGACTACTGGATAGAGAAGGATCACTTGCATGAACTGAAGCTTGCAGACTTCCTAAAATTGATCTGGAACTATGAGGGGGCACAATAGATCTTTCAGATTTCCATGAAAATAACCCAATATGCATACATACAACGCTATTTTAGTTACCTTTGTGTACATCAGAATAAATATAAATGTACCAACTGTGAATAAAATTTATACCTGATTGGTAGGGCAATTTACAGTCTACAGATTGACAAAACTTCTAGACACTGTCAGATATTTTCTTGCATCTTTTACACACTTTTCACACAAATAAATACTTACATTGAATAAATATCAGACTATTTTACAAGCCTTTTATATGTAAATCAATACCTTCGATTCATGCAAGCTGAAGCACAGGCAAATAAAAAAGAGCTACCAGAGCTTTTTTAAGCTAAAAAGAAAAAAACTACAGTATGGCAACGTCGTAAAAGTTTGTTTTGCAACGTCCTTGTCGTAAATAAACCATACTCACATAGCCCCATCTCTTTATCCTCCTGTTCCTCACCAATTTCCGTTCTCCTTGCCAATTCCCTTTTCTCCTTTTTTCTCATCTATCTTCTTCCCCTCGTTTTATTCCAATCCCACTGTATCCTCCTTCCGTTCCTCTCCCTCTTCTTTTTAGATTTCTTGGCAAATTTAGCTACATCGACTTACTCAATTAGCCCGTAAGATAATATTAAATAGTTTCATTTTCAAATAGTTGCATTCAAATTACTCAGATAACTATAAAAAGTTTGAAAATCCATTATAAAAAACAATGGATTACCGATAGAAATGATTCAGCTCTTCTCTGTCGATAACAATAAAAAAAAGAAATACTCGTAATCCTTCTAGTTTGAATTTAGATTATTTTCTCGCTTTCTGTTCTCTTAAATTGGGATTGGATTAGCCATGACAGTTCTTTCATTCTTTTTTCGCACAAGATTCAATCTGGGAAAATTACCCAGTTAATTTATTCTATCTCGGTATTTTTGTTCTTCGGTGATATTTTGACACTCACTTTTTATCCCCAATAAAAGAGAATTCCCTTTTTTCCCACCTATAAGATAACGATATTATTATTTATTAATAGTACTTATGAAACTTTTTCGAATCTCTATGATGCAAAACCCATCCTGCGATACAATTATATATTTTGTTTCTTTGTCCAAGTTAAACTCGAAACTTGAATTGAGTTTCTGTTTCCCCAACTTTATTTTTAAATGTTGCGGAAGTAGATATTAAATTTATTTAATAACTTTAGACAATAGAATTGTTCATATATCTTGGAATAAGCCGTAACAGTGGAAACTTTCCAGAGAAATTACTTTGGAAGAATTCTTGAACCGCAGTACGTGGTTGACACAATTTCGAGAGATTTTAACAAATTTTTCATAAGCTTAGCTCATACTGTGGACGTGCTAGATTGGTTGATCGCCTAGTGCAGCCAACCTGGAGCTGAATGTCTTGGACAACAGTAGGTCTGTTCTCACAAGCATCACAGATAGTCTTTGCGCCGAATCCGGATTGTCAAAGTCTGTCTATGATGCTTGTGAGAACAGACCTAATATTTCAAGCGTAAGTTTCCGCCATTGATCTGAGCGTTGGGTGGATGTTCCTCAATCAGCCAGGTTGCAATAAAGGAACTGCGCTTCAACATAAAAACTGGGTTATTGAAGGACCTGGACAGCTCTAAGCAGGTTACAAGGAGCATAGAATGGGTTTCCTCATCCAGTGCCAGTGCCAATGATGTTTTGACTTATTGATACCCTTTGAATATTTAATATTGACCAGCCCTGAAGCTATGAAAATTTTCTGGAAAATGGACTTTGAAATCTAATAATAAATACTTTATGAAGCATAACAGAAACTCCGAGACTGTTTGCGAACTTGCAAGAACTGCTCACTTGATTATATTTATTATGAAATAATCATTAACTTATTGAGCCTTTGTGTTTAGTTATTTGTGAATTTGTTTTCAATAAGAATGGAGGTTTATAGATGCTTTTACAGTCACTGATCCTGTAATTATATAAGTTTGTGACTTTCAGCACGAATGAAACTTTCCAAATCACTGGACCGAATATATATACTGGTCGTCGACGTTAGCTGTTTTCCTGGAACGCTGGCGTTTACTAAAACTAGCACGTTTCTATTTTAATGAAATCCTTGAAACATATGCCTCTTTTTAGTTTTCCATTTTAGACAAAGTGAAACAAAAAGAATAGACCTAAAATAATTACGTCATGAACATGCTGGAATATAGAACAACAAACAAAGACTATCGACAACTTCACATTTACACTAGTGACGTATCTGCTTTATGAGTTACATAGTTTCAGTGAATATTTGTCTCTTAATAATGGGGTCAAAATTTGAAGTTGAACACCCTATTCTATAAAATATGCAGTTGCATTTTAGTTTATCATTCATAAATTAACAATAACATTTATATACGTTTAATTAATGAAATGAATTTACTAATTCACATTGCAGAAAAATTAATTTATTTGATGTTTTGTATTTCAAGTTGGAATTGTAAATAGAAAGCCTCTCTCCTATCTATCGATAGATAGGTAATTTATTTTCGAAATTAAACTACCAATTGTTATGCAAAATAATACGTTTGGTTTACATGGAAACAAAATGATTCTTTAATGTAAATTCGATCGGTGTCGTTTGTTCTTGCGATTTCCTGAATTTGCTGGTAAATTTACTAACACACGGCACGTAAATTCATTATAATAGACAGATAAATTCGCTAAAAAAAAGCAGATTTCGATCCAATATTTAGTTCGATTTAAACATTACAAATAACGTTGACTCAGCACAATTTTTTTCAGCGTATAGACTCAATTTAGTTTGAATGAGACTTTTTTTATGACAAAATAGTTTAAATATTAGTATAAATTATAAAGGCATCAATTCTATAGAGATACTACAAGCCATAGGCCCTCTGTAAGTGGGAATGTCCGTCTGAGCTCCAGTAAAAGAGAAAGAAAAAGACGATCAAAGGTTTTCCTGTCTTTGTTTGTGTATATAGTGTGGAACAGCCAAGTGGGATAAATTCGATGACGAATAAATGAGAGCGTGTTGGGAAAAAAGCTTGGACACGTCGATTTGTATTTTTAGATGCGCTTTTTTTCAAAAAAAAATATTTATATAAAGTGTCATGTGACAGTGGCCGATACCAACTTTCTCATTTAAAATACAACCCCCCGTATATTATTAATTTTTTGGATTCTTCAGAAAATTCTAGACCATAATTCATGTACAATGTCCCATACCTATCTTCAACTGTTTCGGAAATATTAAGTGTTTTCAGATGTATTACAAAAATTAACATTAAAAAAAGAAAATTATTTTATTTCACAAATAATGTGAAAAAACAGAAAATCATTAACTTAAATGTAAGAGATGTTCAAAATGTTCGCCGCGAACGTCTTGGCTACATGCTAATCTGGTACAGAAATGAAATGAAATTTTTCATCATTGATCTGACAGGAGTAGTTTGTAACGTCAAATCTTTTATTCGAACGATATTTAACAATGTCGAATTTATAAATTAAAATGGAAAATTCCGTTGGTATTGCTTGAAATATTAATATTTCGATTTTTCTAATCTTAGGAAATTGTATTTAAATTAATACTATTGACATTCACAGAACTCAATAAGGTTGAACTTCCATCAAAATACAAATAAGTTCATGTTGTTTTTCTCATATTTCCATGACAACGCAAAGTATACATCATACATCACGAATTCAACCATTTGACAATTTGACATTTAGTTCTCATTTCCATCTATGATTTCCATTTCTTGTTGTTGTAGTAGTTATAGACCAGTATTTATAATTTCAAGGTGCACCAATAAAAAAAATAGCGTAAAGTATTCGTGGATAACTGGTCTTTAAAACACTTGCTCTATTTCGAAAAATCGCGCGTGTTAATTCATAAAAACTTTTAAAATCTGTCAGTTTAAATATATCAATTCAAATATGTTTCAAACTTTTATATCTGTCACTGTCAATACAATTGTATTTGTAGTATCGGTTGTAATGGGCAACGAGCGTTTTGCTATTTTTTAGGCTCGGCGAGCGTATATAGTTTGTTCAGCCATCCTTTGCCGTTACGTCATACATTGTCCAGCTTGATCTCTCTCATTCATGAAATGGATAAGACGGAATTATGACGTCATTAACGTATTTCTTATTTAAGGTCGACATAAATTTCATCTGTTACTTTTGACAATTCAGTTGTCATATTTTGAAAATAATTCTTAACATATGCCATTGATTATAATTTTCAGGTTAAGTGTAAAATAACATTCAAGAAATATAAGACATACGTAAAACAGCAGAATACGTCACCGATTATGACATAACGGCAAAGGATGGTTGAACAAACTATAGTAACTTTCCTCAAGGAACGTCAACTTTTCGTTGTCAATGGAAAGCGAAAAAGCCGACTTTTCAATGTGGTTGTAGAAAAAATGAGTTATCATGTATTTTTCATCAAAATATTAACGAAACTTGTCTATTTATTTTGTACATCGTAATATATAAATGAATGAATATATAAAGATGCCTCTAAAAATATTATCCCTCAATATAGTCGGCGATGATTTATTTCTCTTGGTTATTTTTGCGTGTTGTGATTTCCGCGAAGCTTTATACCGTTTAATTTTGGCTTCAACAGGTTATAAATTATACCTGGAAAAAGTGGAAAACCTGAAAAAACAAACGGTATGAGGCGACGGTTACTGCTGCGGCTTATATATGATTTAATAGACTGGTGCTACAAAGCGTTCATTTCACGTGGAAAAATGTTATGAAAATTTAATGAAAATTCTCCATATTTTCTTTGTTCCGAATATGCACCGAAAGAGGATTTGAGATATTAGCAGACTATTTTCTGGTGATTTATTTAACGTTCGTATTTTGAAATTTTTGTAATAATTTCATTCGTTTCACGATAAATTTCTACTAAATCAATATCTTCAGCTTTTCATTGATTGGAATCCATCGACTTCGATATCTCTCAGTTAATGTCTACCCAATATACAGGGTGTCCCACGAAGAGTTAAAACAATCTGTATAGTGTACTGTATTAATATACAGGGTGTTCTATTCAAAATAACAAAGTTACAGTCGACTTCCGGTGGAACCGATCCAAAAATCGAAACGTAAAAATTTTCATGATTTTACTAAGAGTATTTTGCCATATACAGTCGTGGGACACCCTGTATAGTATACATACATCATGAAGGTTTCAACGTTACAGGTTTTTTTTTAAATAATGAATATATTTCATAATTCACGCATACACTATATTTATATTGTTTTGTACTGATACGTCTTGCCGATTTTAATTAAAGACTTTTTAATTTAACCTCTCGGCTCTGCTCTCAATAAAACTTTTTGTAGATTCGAGACAATAAACCGATAAAAAACATATTAATCCTCCTAGACTGCTTTTAATTTATAAAACTGCTTCAAGATTCCGTAGCCTGCGGCTGTATAAGCTGACAAATGAATTCAAATCAATATCTGAAAATATTTTCAATAGTTATCGCTTCGTTTGAATGTACAGAAAAATGAGTTTTTCATTAGAATATGAAGCTTTGTCAGTAACAAGTGGATAATTAAACTTCATAAATTGACTAGCACAGTTTGTTTTTGTATAATATCTTTTTTTCTCCTCCAAATGGAGTCATGAAATTTTCGAAAATCCATTTTTCAAAATTGAAGATACTCATAACTCGACTAATATGATGGATGGAACGTTCTAATCTTAGTCAGCTTGATTCAAATATTTGCATACCTACCTACCCCTTGCTTCAAAATGTTTTTGACATAAAAAATGCTCAAAATTTGTCTAGAGAGGTTTTTTGAGACGAAAAATTGACTGCCACAGTCCGTTTTTGTATAAAATGATTATTTCCTCTTCAAATGAAGTCATGATATTTTCAAAAATCCACTTTTTGAAACAAAAGATGTTCATAACTCGGCTAATTTGAAAGATAGAACGTTCTAGTCTTCAGCAATCGATTCAGCGGACAATTCTACATATCCCAGTCAATTTTGAGTCGATAATTCCAAGCAATAAGGAAGTTAGCGAGAGCCAGTTTGAATTTAATAATTCCATACCCACCCCTTGCTTAAAAATTTCGACAAAAAACATATTTTGACATAAGAAATGATCAAAACTTGTCTAGAGAAGTTTTTTGGGACGGAAAATTCATTGCCACAGTCCGTTTCTGTATAAAATGACTATTTCCTTTCCAAATGGAGTCATGAAATTTTCGAAAATCCACTTTTTAAAACAAAAGATGCTCATAACTTGGCTAATTGAAAAGATAGAACGTTTTAGTCTTCAGCAATCGATTCAGCGGACAATATTACAATATATACCAGATAATTTTGAGTCGATAATTTCAAGCGATAAGGGAGTTAGCGGGAGACAGTTTAAATTAAATATTTCCATACCTACTCCTTGCTTCAAAATTTTGGACAAAAAAAATGTTTTTGACATATATAATGCTCAAAATCTGTTTAAAAGGGTTTTCTGGGACGAGATGATATCGACTGCCACTGTCTGTTTTTGTGTAGAATAATTTCTTCTCCTCCAATTGAAGTCATGAAATTTTCTAAAATCCACTTTTCGAAACTGAAGATACCCATAACTCCACTAATATGATGGATAGAACGTTCTCGTCTTCGCCAATCGATTCGAGGGACAATTTTATAAATTTTACTGGATTTCGAGTTGATAACTCGTCACCTTTTTTCATCTATTTACATCGCAAATTAAAAAAAAATTTCGTACTCAATGACGCGAATGTCGAATGTTTTCTCTCAAATCGATCACTTGACATTTGGATTCCTCTCCCATGGAACGTTGATAACGCTTCAACTGTAAAGTCTTCCAAAAACAATTATTGATGCCTGTAATCAACTATTTTTCATTGTACATTCAATTAGTTCACTTTAGTTCTCTGTAATTTTTATTAAATTTTAAATTCTATCCAAGCTATACCTATAGGTCTTTAACCTCGGATCGTTTAATCTGTTAATAATATTAATGATACTGAACATTTATGATATTATTATCAACTTATTTTCCAAAGCTCGTACAGTTAAATGTATTTCCGAAAATAGATTCTATTTGGTTATACATTCGGAGATTACTTAATATTTATCGTATTGCAGATATACAAACACCTTGCCGTATTGTAGTACGTAGTTATGCAAACACATTGCTTATTAGAAAGTTTTATGCAACTGTTGCAGTAGGACATATATAACGTTATTGTTGAACTTGGTTTATACCATCCTGAAGTTTAGATGCAATAAGTATTAATATACATACAAGGTAACGACGTGATGTCATAAAATTTACTGTTTACCCATAGTATACAGTGGAATCGTGAAATCTAGAATCACTTTACAGCAGATATTCAATAACAAACTTGGTTTCAACAGAATGATGCCCCAGTACATCATAAACAATGAATTGTAGGTTCACTGGTCGTCGGCGCTTCCATGTCGCGTTCATAAAGACATGCCGAAAAAACGGTTGCTGGAAAACACATGCACCATATATACAGGTGTCACGCGTGATTTTTTAAAATACGATGTTGCTTTCATATGTACTGTACGTTCTAATCTTCAATTGGGTGTATATAATTATAAGAAATTAACGAGAATTATTGATTGAAATAGATAAAATACTCCCTGTCATAAAATTGAAGAAAAAAAAAGCCATCACATTCCAGCAGTAGCAAAAACTTGTTTTAGAAAACCCTGTAATATAATATGATCGTTTCATTACGTTTAATGTATAAATAATGTATTGTTTCTCTAGTGAAACTTCCTAACTGTACAAATGAACAAAGAAAATACAATGAAAAAGAATGAGCCGGGGTGACATAAGCCCCAGGGGGCGTACTAAGGAAAACCCGATCTGTTCTAATTTCATATTGTCGGCTTGTGGTCAGGCGAGAACGTGATAGAGGTGCAAAATAATGCTTTAGGGCCCATAACGCTGACATATGTTATTTCCAGTTTGTTTCACTTGTTTATCTTATTCTGTTTTTTCTATTTCTGGCGTTGAATATATACGAATAACAGGATTTAGATGATAAAAAGTTTTTAATGAAAATTAATTCCTTGGACCTAAAATGGCCAGTCATTGTAAAGCAGTTTTTTAGGTTTAAAACGGCTCTTTATAAAATAAAGCTTGGAGAATAAAGTGTCCTAGTCCAAGATCCCAGAGCGATAAGACATAACTTATTTTCAAATAGATGAAATGTTAGGTTCTCAGTAGCATCTGGTGTGCTTTGAATACCTGTGTGTTTGTGGAGCTAGCCTAAGGGCACCTGGACAGGTATCAGGTGAAAAAAATTTGGTTTGATTAAATTTCAAGTTATTACAATAGCCAAAGTCACATTATCAAGTGACATTTTCTGGTGTACATAAGATAAGTTTTTCTGAATCCACAATTTTTTATTTTTTTGCATCATAATACCGCACGAAACGTATCAAATGATTAAATAAATCGTTTGTCGATGCGATACAAATGGTAATTATCCATAGAACCACAAATTAAAACAGCAAAATAACGTTTTCTGATTGTTAAAATAACAATACAAAACGTAGAAATAGCGTGATACGCAGCCTGAAACTCAAACGGCGCGCGCGGTATACCTTTACCTTTTTCACCTGACTGACGGACGTTGTTCTACTGAACACATGACTGACGGATGTTTTGATGTTCAATACATAATTCTGAACCCTCAGACAAAATTTGAAGTTTTAGAAACGAATTGCACTTAATAATTATTTATCATACGTCTATCCGGACTGACTGACCAGCTCTGTTCTAATGTATGACTGACTGACCAACACAACTTTTATTTTATATAATAGTTGTATAACAATTTTCAGCTTTTAGAAATTTATTTTGTTCACCCGTCAAATGATACACCTTTAATATCGCACCTGAGCCACCTGTTCTACGGCACGCTTGACTGACCGGAGCATGTTTGTGTACCCATCGGTTACAACGATATAACAAAAAACCAGCCTTTAGAAATTGAAACAGTTTTTCTGGCCCTGGCTCTCCGGCTATAACATAGTATTAGTTGCCTTGATAACATATTTGAAAGTCAGACATGTAAGAATGAATAAAGTGTATTTATTTTTTGTGGAGCTTTAAAGCGTCTGACAAAAGTCTGCAATACGATAAATATTAAGTAATCTCCGAATGTATAATCAAATAGAAGCTATTTCTGGAAATAAATTTAACTGTACGAGCTTTGGAAAATAAGTTGATAATAATATCATAAATGTTCATTATTATTAACAGATTAAACGATCCGAGGTTAGACCTATAGGTATAGCTTGAATAGAATTGAAAATTTGATAAAAATTACACAGAAACGAAGTGAAAAAATTAAATGTATAAGTAGTCACTAAAATAGTTGATTACAGGCATCAATTGTTTTTGGAAGAGTTATCAACGTTTCAGGGGAGAGGAATCCAAATGTCAAGTGATCGATTGATTAGAAAACATTCGCGTCATTGGGTAAGAAATTGTTTTTTTTTTTTAATTTGCAATGTAAATAGATGGAAAATAGGTGACGAGTCAAAATCCACATTTTATTTATATCTCTGTCTAAGTTAAAATGTTGAAGAGGGATCGGAGTTATCAGCTCAAAATCCACTGAAATTCGTGAAATTGTCCTTTGAATCGATTGGCGAAGACGAGACATTCTATCTATCATCTTAGTGGAGATCTTCAATTTTGAAAAGTGGATTTTCTAAAATTTCATGACTCCATTTGGAGGAGAAAAAATTATTCTACACAAAAACGGTCGTGGCAGTTGATTTCATATCGTAACAAAAAACCGTTTTGAACAGATTTTGAGCATTTTTTATGTCAAAAACATTTTTTTTGTCGAACATTTTGAAGCAAGGGGTAGTTATTTAAATATTCAATTTGAACTGGCTCTGGCTAATTTCCTCATTGCTCGGAATTATCGACTCAAAATATAATGGTATATATAAAATTGTCCGCTGAATCGATTGCCAAAGAGTAGAACGTTCTACTTCCAAATTAGCAGAGTTATGAGCACCTTTTGTTTTGAAAAGTGGATTTTCGAAAATTTCATGACTCCATTTGGAGATGAAATAATTATTTTATACAAAAAAGAAATATGGCAGTCAATTTTTCGTCCCAAAAAACCTCTCTAGACAAATTTTGAGAATTTTTCATGTCAAAAACATTTTTTTTGTCGAAAATTTTGAAGCAAGGGGTAGGTATATAGGTTGGTATGGGAATATTCAATTTGAACTGGCCCTCGCTAATTTACTTATTGCTCGGAATTATCGACTCAAAATATACTGGTTAATATAAAATTGTCCGCTGAATCGATTGCCGAAGACTAGAACTTTCTATCCTTCGAATTAGCCGAGTTATCAGCATCTTTTGTTTTGAAAAGTGGATTTTCGAAAATTTCATAACTTCATTTTGAGAGGAAATAATTATTTTATACAAAAAAGGACTGTGGCTCAATTTTTTGTCCCAAAAAACCTCTCTAGACAAATTTTGAGCATTTTTTTTGTCGAATTTTTGAAGCAAGGGGTAGGTAGATATATAGGTTGGTATGGGAATATTCAATTTGAGCTGGCTCTCGCTAATTTCCTTATTGCTCGGAATTATCGACTCAAAATATACTGGTTAATGTAAAATTGTCCGCTGAATCGATTGTCGAAGACTAGAACTTTCTATCTTTCGAATTAGCCGGGTTATCAGCATCTTTTGTTTTGAAAAGTGGATTTTCGAAAATTTCATTTCAACTTCATTTTGAGAGGAAATAATTATTTTATACAAAAACGGACTGTGGCAATCAATTTTTTGTCCCAAAATTCCTCTCTAGACAAATTTTGAGCATTTTTTATGTGAAAAACATTTTTTTGTTAGAAGGAAGGAAGGAATATTGACCCATAGAAATCTTCGATCACTTTCTATGTCAATATTTAAAATCGTGTGCCCCAAGTCATATTTAATAAATCAAATGCAAAATAAAAACAAGTTTTATTATTTTTCCTCTTCCTCTATTATGCAAACTCGTCGACATTATTTATTTCTAACGCAATCAAATATCACCCCCCAAAAACCCATTTTGCTTCATTCGGTGAGTATCTCTTAACATTTTAACTCCATATCGTTTCCTGAATCCCGAAACCCCAGGCGGTTAGTATATCTCGCTGATTTTTATTACTTTTCAAGGGTAATAATCTACATATTCTGTTCTGTTATCAAAAAGATATGGGGAAAAAAATAACGTAGAGAGGTACACTGAATATGCACCGTCACGATCTCTTTTTAAATGTCAGCCATCATGTTCCACTTTCGGGATATCAAGTACTGGAATGCATAGACGTCACTAAAAAGGGTTATTTTTTTTATAAAATTATAAAGTTGGCAAAATCGTGATATTTCTATAACCAACTCTTAAAATTTATTTAGTTTGAATTTCATTTAAACCTTCTCAAGGACATGTTAAAATTTCCTATGTCGATTGTTTCTTATTCTTTGCCATGTCTTATCCTTTTGGTCCAGGCTTTATTACTTCTCCCTGGATTCTCTACGATCAAGTTATTCCATATTTCCTTCAACCGACCTCTGTTATTGGATTGATCCTGCTTCCGAAATCCTCTTGATGTGCTTATTGCTTTTAATTCTTGCTAAATCACCAAAACATCTTATTATTGATGTGTTTAAACTCTATAAAATCGTCTCTAATCTCTTTACTTCGTTTAGATCTCTTGGCAAAATAGTAATATACGTTACAAGACCGGAAAGTAGTGTTTTCCAGGTCGAGACAAGCCTATTATAATAGTACGAGCCGTAGGCGAGTCCTGGAAGCTTGGAGAGACCTGAGAAACACTAATTTTCGGTTTCGTGACGTACAATAGACAGACACATTCAATTCTTCTTGTTACTTCTTATAACAAAGTGAGCGATTGGAAAAATAAATAATCAGGGACCGGAAAAAGCTTTTTGCCGGTCCCTCACGTCCATATTCCGGTCTTGATCGGCAAAACGTTATTTTTTGGTCAAAAAATTGTCCAGAAAGTGTATATTTGATAGTCGCCTAAGTAAGGTGATAAACATGCATTGGGCCTGTAGGAGAGCCATTGGTCCGAGGTGGGGACTGACCCCCAAAACGATCATATGGTTCTATAGAGTTATTATGCTGCCTATGCTCACATATGCAGCTCTGGTCTGGTGGCCGAGGGTAACCTTGGTCACGGCTAGATCGCAACTGCCACGCCTTCATAGGGTGGTCAGTTTGGGTGCAACTGGCTGCATGAAGACTGCACCAACTGCTGCGATGGAAGTGATCCTTGGTCTTCGGCCTCTTCACCATGTGATCGAGGCTGAGGCGGGGAGTGCTTTCCTGCGCATGAAGCGTCTGGGCCCGACCCTCGGCCTAACAAAACAAACAATACGCAAGGAGACGAGGAAGTGGCTGAGGAACCAGCACCTCGCTCATTGGAATGCTCTGCAGGGTCCTAGACAATCCAAACTCCTACTGAAGGGATGGACTGATGGACACGCTGGGGCAGCTATTGAACTACCAAGGAGTAGGTTGAGGAAGTTAGCAGGACTCCTAACAGGGCACTGCTGTATGAGGAAGCACCTCTACAATCTAGGAGTAGAGGAAAGTTCCCTATGTAGGGGTTGCGGCATGACTGATGAAACGTCAGTTCATGTTCTCTTAGAGTGTC
>CAJUYI010001698.1:0-46762 GCA_910591695.1 Galerucella pusilla
AACAGGTTGTAGTCACCCAGAAGAGTCTTTGATTGTATAAGCCCTACTAGATCTTTCCAATGGTCAGATCTTCTCTTTTTCTCGGCTTTACTTATTTCTTCCAATATTACATTGGGGCTGATTCCGCAAAAGGGTTTAGGCCCTCAGAAAGGTATTTCAGTCCCCTTCTTTGCTAGTTCATCTGCTATTTCATTTCCTTCTATTCCAGTGTGTCCTGGAATCCATAGTAAGGTGACTATGTTGTTCTCGCCTAGTTTGTCTAGGCATTCCCACACCATTTTGGAACTGATTACACAAGAGCTCAGTGCCTTAATGGCTGCTTGACTATCCGACGTTATGATAATCCTTTGTCTTCTGTATCCTTTATCAATATTGAACTGGGCGCACTTTCTTATGGCGTGGATTTCCGCTTGAAAGATACTTGGGGTTTTTCCCAAGCTTTCAGAGTGTTTGGTTCCTGGCCTGAACACTCCTATCCCAGTTCCTTCTATTGCTTTTGAGCCGTCTGTGTACCATTGAATGGCATTCTTTCCAAGTCTGGTAATGGTGTTTGGAACCCATTCCTTCTTGTTGCTCAATTCCGTAACGAAATTCTTTATTTGAAAAGTTACACTTTTTCATCATACCGTCTTGTGGCATGTCCCAGGGTGTCTGATTTCTAAGAAGTGAGGAGGTGGTTTTTTTATGATTCCCTCTCTACTTAGTCTGTATCTTGTTCTTTCTGCAACGCTTTCCACTACCATATGTAGTGGGGTGAGGTTGAGAATCACTTCCATGGCTGCCGTTGGGCATGTTCTCATTGCTCCTGTAATCTGTAATGCATATACAGGCTAGTCTTTGAATTTTGGAGAGGTTTTCTCTCGTCGTAAATAGGCTAGTTCTACTACTCCACGCAATGGCTCCATAAGTGATGATTGGTCTCACTATGGTAGTGTATATCCAGCTTAGTATTTTTGGGTGCCAACCCCAATTTCTTCCTGCCAGATTTCCGCACACCATTAGAGCCATTTTTGCCTTGTATGTAAAAAAGTTTCCCATAATTTTGGTTTCTTCTCTAGACAGATCTTAATTCTACTAATTCTTGTTCGGAAAAGACTTTTGTACTGGACTTTTGTTTTCAGAATAGTTGAATTTTTCAAGACATTATTTACCGTGTATTCCAATATGTCCCATTTTAAAGTAGATATTTAAATATGCCCTTCAAATTACAGATAGATTTTTACTTCCAGACGAAGTCCTTCCAGAAACCGAAGAAGTCCAAGCAGAGAAAGAAGAAGACGCAGTCCTTCGAGACGTCCAAGTCCGCGCAGAGGACCGGGACCGAGACGTAGCTACGGCCGAAGAAGCAGAAGTCGTCGAAGAGCCACAAGTAGACCGAGGCGAAACAGTCCTAGACGACGTTCCAGAAGCCCCAGTAGAAACAGGTTGGTAAATCTACCCCAAAAATTTGTATTTTGTACGAATCAGAACGTTGTTTTTATATGATAATATATATTTTTTTAAGATTTAGACGTAGTAGAAGTCGGAATAGAAATGCATACCGAAGACCGTCACCATCTAGAGACAGAAGAATGTCCAGAGATAGAAGATCTCGATCCAGAAAACGATCCCGTGATCGTACCAGTGCCAGAAGGAGATCATTACCACGTGAGAGATCGAGACCCAGCAGACCGAGTCCTAGTCCACAAAAGAGAGATGATAGACGGATTGATGGCCGCAATCAACGACCTCCAAGGAAGGAAGAAAGAACACTGGAGCCACCTCCCAGGAAAGTGGAAGAAGCTAGAAGACGTATAGAGGAAGAAATACATCGCCACGAGAAAAAAGAACGAGAAGAAGGTGAAAAAAGAAGGAAAGCCGAAGCTGCTGCAGCCGCCGCCGCGGAAGCCGCAAGGGTGAAGGAAAAAGAGCGAGAAAAGGAAAAGAAGAAATCCAGGAGCGTCAGTCCCGATGAGAACTATCCAATACCTCCGCACGGACCACCCAGATATTCCAGAAGTTTGTCCAGAACTCCGTCTCCATTCATCAAAGCCCACGAGTTTCCTCCGAAGCCCGGAAAAACTACCAGCGCCAAAGAGGACAAGAAAAAGTCTCACAAAGACAAACCAGAAGTTAAACCGAAGAAGATTGTCAAGAAACCGCCCAAGAGTGAATCGGAATCGTCCAGCGAAACCGACAGTGAAGAAGAGGTTAGAAAAGACAAACGAAAAGTGAAAACGAAGAAACGTTCCAAGAAAAGAGCCTCGAGCAGCAGTGAAAGTGAAGACGAACGTTCTTCGAGGGAAGTGGAAATAAAGAAGAAAAAGGACAAGAAAAAAAGGGATAGCAGCGATGATAAGTCGTCGAAAAAACGCCATCAAAGTTCCGAATCCGAAGAGGACAAGAAGTTGAAGAAGAAGCGACGATCGGCGAGCTCCGAAAAACCGAAGAAATCATCCAAGAAGGATTCCAGCGACAGCGATGTACCGAAGAAAAAGAAGCGCCAGGACAGCTCCGACGATTCCGAAAAGGAGAAAACGAAGAAGCACAAGAAAGAAAAGGAAAGTTCATCGGACAGCGACGACGAATCCTCGAAGAAAAAGAAACACAGAAAGAAATCAGCAAAATCTGGAAGCGAAACTGAAGACGAGATCGAAGTGAAGAAGAAAAAGAGGGACAAGAAGCACAAAAAGAAGAAGAAGCATTCGAAAAAACACAAGAAACACAAGAAGAAGAAACAAGACACCGACGATTCGGACAACAGCGAATCCGAAGTGATGAACGAGGACGAGAAAAAGTTACGGGAAAAAGCCTTGAAATCTATGAAGAGGCAAAATTCTAGCGATAAGTCTGAGTAAGTTTTCAATTAAAATATAGAAATATATATAAAAAAAATGATTTGTATAGTTATAATTGGTATAACATTACGTACGTGTCTCGCTGGTTTTAATTTGATTAATATGAAAAAATAAAATAGTTGTGTATTGTGGAAAGTCGTTTTCTTTTTCTCTCTAAATCTTGTTTTTCGTTATTAATGTGTCTATGTATGTACCAATAGGCAGGTTCTTGGCTGAGAAAACTATCGTCCGAGCGCCTGCCATATCCGGAAGGTATGCCCAGCTGATCCAATAAACTCCCTCTATATTTTCAACTTGAAACGTTTCAGCTTGGAATCAGGATAACAATTGATAATATCGGGTAATGTATATTTTTTGTCTACTGGTTATTTATTTAAATATTATTAAAACAAATGGCAGCTTCGTTACTAAACATTTGAATTGGTTAAAATTTAGAAGCACCTCCGAACTCGCGACGTGTTACTACAATTTAATATTGAATTTCGTTGAAATTCGTATATGACTGCACCACTATCTTCGGATACTGGATTATATTCAATTTGGTTAAAACACATTTAATACACAAAATAAAAATATAAGATGTTTCACTCCAGGGCGGTTTGATTAAAGTTGCTGTCCCAAACGGACGCCGCTCTCATAAATTATATTTACGATTCGCTTTTGTTGTCAATAACGAGACCGGTAGATACCAGAGAAGCTCGAAAAGCTTATTTTATTTTAAGCTATACAAGGGTAATTAATATATATTAAAATTAATAGAATTCTTTATTACAAAGGATTATTTTTAAATGTTAATTATTTCGAAAAATGTTCGGGATATGAATTTTAGAAGGTAAGTAAAAAATAAACTTGAATTTTTAAAATGAATCAATTCACAGTTTTTATCCAGCATCTTAGTAATTTTGTGATACTTATTGATAATTTAGCAGATATTTATCACAAATTCAATTAAATATACTCATTAGCCACCAAAATAGCAAGAAATTTTGTAAATGTTGTGAAATACCTACTAAGTTTGGAGTTTGGTTTATGTGTTAAATTTAATCTATTGTTTTTCAAATCTTTCAATATACATTTAAGAGTGAAATATATACGGACTCTGGTAGAGACTGGCATAATATTTGAAAGGAAATTGATTAAATGGATGATAAAAAGAAAATTTAGTAAATTCGTCCAAAAGGACCTGACCAATTCCACTTTGAGCTATAGAATTGAATTTTTGTGTTTTCTTGCTTAATGTACTTGGTTATATAAAATCCTTATTATAAAAATAAATCCGTAATTTTGTATTAGCAAATATTACAAAATATTTAGTGTTTAAGCTTTGCTATTAAAGAGAAAAATGTTAATATGACTTTTTGCTCATTTCAACAATTAATTAATATATTGAAAAAATCTATACATTATAAATTTAAAACACGAACAACCAATAAACACCGTTCTAAAATAACAGCGCTCGACGGGCGACGTCCTTTATAATATGCCAAATGAAATGCAAGTAAGGACGTAGCGACGTACTGTACCTTCCAAGTCACCAGCGACATCGGTGCTTTACGCGATAAATTCGAACGAGTGAAACATCTTATATTTTTATTCTGTCATCTTTATTTAATATCAACAAAGTTACATAAGAATGTGTCATTTTAGTCCAGTAAATGAAGGGACAAAGCTCCTGAAAAGTCCCTGAAGACTTCACTTTGGGCTCAATTTGTAGGTCACGGCAGGTGTTTTTAAACGAGAAAAAACTTAACGCGATTGGGTCTACCAAAGGGAGGAAATGGCCTCCTAAACCGTGGAAAACGGACTTCTCGCTAATATCTAGCTCAATATGCGAATTAGAGATTTTTCTTCAGGTATTATTTTATTATCTACAGAAATGGTCCCCAGTTTTTTCTAAAACTCGCTAGTTATCGAGATAATGAGACCTAAAAGTCTCCTCATGGGCTCATTTACATACTTTTATTTATTTTACTATTAGGAAGACTCCTAAGCCGCCTAGCTAAAAGAAATTGAGAGCATTAAACAGCGCTCTTCTCCGAATTTCAGGAGTGATGTCATCGCATATGAAATTTCTCGTTCAGAGAGCGGATACCGCGCCGATCGGTTTTCGGTTAGATGACTACTTAGCTAGAAACAGCACTTTGCTTGCTTATATGCTGATTATTTTTTATTATACATTTTAGCAAACTCTAAACTGTTATGTTTGTGAAATAAGAACGTTTAGAAATAATTTAAACTATTCGACACAATGGACCAAAGCCAGAGTAAAAAACGCTATAAGTAAATATTGTGCGGTTCCAGAATGTAAAAGTACAATGATTAAAACATCTTACAAAACATTTATTTCTATTAATAAGGATACAAAAAAATGGAATGGCAGAAAAGTATAAAAAGACTGAAAGCATTCACTGATGAGTCAACATACTTTGTTTGTGTATTTTTAGAATTTCATTTTTCTTCAATCAGAATCGTTATAAAATACGTTGTGAATCCATATTGAGAGGGTTATTGAAAACCACATGCTTGTATTAATCTAAATTTATTGAAAAAGTAGATAATATTGTTCTCAAAATTGTCTTCAAAATTATTTAATAAAATAATGGGTCAGTTCTTCACAAATAAAATTTTATTAAATACTGCTTTTTTCCAAAAAACAGGTAATCTTTTCAGTAGATCATCAACAAAACGACGTATATTATATGTTTTAAAAAAATTATTTTATTTGATTCAAAGTCTGGATCAGCTCTAACAAATATAGCTTTTTTTTACCAGTGAGATGCATGTGCATTTGAATATGACGTAAACATTTGGAACTAATATTACCTGCTTCATCAAAATAAGTTTTTCTTGTTCTTTTCAACATTGGTGATTTAATTTCCACTACACATTCATCATAAATAGCATTTGGAGAAGCTCCTTTAATTGGACAGTCTGTAGTTGAAAAAATTGCAGTTTTTTACTTAAGGCCGATTCATGCAACGTACATTATAACTACACTTAAATTACATTACTACTGCCTAATCAAACCAGTTCATGGAACGAATTAATTATGAACTGACAAGACTGGCAAATTGATAAACGTCATGTTATTTGAATCGTTTGTGGTTGTGCTAGGTCAGTTAATTGCAATTATTTGGAAGTTATGAGTTTCTCTCAGCAAAAACGTGTTGTAATATATCAGTTTCACTACTTTTGAAAGTATTAGTGGCTGCTCGAAATAGAAGGAGACCTCGGAATGACAGCTGTAATATTTTTGGCGCATGCTATTTCATAGTTTTTACCATAGACATAGACATTATATTATATTTCTCTATGGTTTTCACTAAAAGTATAATGTAATTATAATTTATAGTTGAAAGTAGACCAACTTCTTAATGCAATAGTGTAATTGAAATTCAATTATGTGGTTGCATGAACATCATATAGGAAACTATAGTTATCAACTTTTTCTAATGTAAATGTAGTTATAATATAATGGAAATGTAATGATAATGAACGTTGCATGAGTAACCTGTAGCTTTATCTCCGTAACTTTGTCCACCAGACCAGGAATAAAATGAAACATCTGGAATCACCCTGTATATCATTTGAGGGAGCATGTATTTATGAAAATATTGACATTTTTAATCATTCTGGCCGGAAAAAAAAAACGATGTGTCACCTAGTATAAAATTATAATTTAATAAACTCGTGTTTTTGCTTAAAAAACTTCATAATCATTAGCAAGTCCACTTCTGGAAGATTCTGAGTCTGCTTTTTTGAAATTACTTCCACACATTTTATTTTATTCACAAAAAATTTTGTAGGTAATTCAAAATATCAAAATACGCGAGGCACGTTACAGTCAGAATCGTAATGTTAGTGCACATTAACTTTCATATGCGGTGACGTCACAGTCATAGTCTTCGCCCCTATGCTTGTTTAATTGGTTGTATTAGGAGAACGACATATTCAATTGACATGAAATTTTCATAATCATATTTTTATCCCTAGTACTTTGTTTTCCGACAGTTAAAAATGATTTAAAAATTTTAGTAAACGAGCCCATTCTGCTGTCTAAGTGGGCGGACGAATTGTTCCATAACTCGACCAAAAATTTACATTTCCCGATGATTCAAAGTTCATTGCAATGCTTCCCATAGCTTATTTCAAGTAACTTGCAGCTCGTTCGTACTTGAAAAAATATTTAAAAAAGCGGTCAAAGATTTTTTCCACAAGAGTTTGAGACTATTTCATTAATTTGTTTATATTTTTTATGAAAATTGTCTTTTATCCTAATTTTTTTTATAATGGAACCTTATGATGTCTTGAATAATCTCAGAGGTTTTTTGTAATATATTTCTTGCGTTTTGATAGAAATTGATTTGTTTATTTACATTTTTCAGCCGTTTTCGGAGTTCTGTACAATCTGTGAAACAAGCGCGATTTAAAAATTTATCATCCTACATATTACTTTCCAATGCACATTATTTTAAAGTTTAGGGCTTAGAGTGTCTAATTTTTAAATGTACTTTTTGATTTTTAATAAAATCCAATCATTTTCCAGAAATCAGGGAAATTGATCACACCGGTAAAAACCGGATTTTTTTTAAAATAAATAAATAAACAAATCAATTATTCATCAAAACGCAAGAAAGATATTGGACAAAAATTTCTGAGATCATCTAAGATCTCCTAAGGTTCCATTATTAAAAAAAATTAGGATAAAAGACTATTTTCAAAAAAAATATGAACAAATTAATGAAATAGTCTCAAACTCTTGTGGAAAAAAATTTTGACCGCTTTTTAAAATATTTTTTTCAAGTTCGAACGAGCTGCAAGTCACATGGAATAATAGCTACGGGTCTTCCAATTGTGATAAACTTTGAATCATCGGAAAATGTCAATTTTTTGCCGAGTTATGAAACAATTCGTCCGCCCGCTTCCTACAGGCCTAGCAGCAGCTGAAATGAGGAGACTTTTAGGTGTCATTATCTCGATAACTATCGAATTTTTGAAAAAAAAATTATAGGAACCATTTTTGTAGATAATAACACGATATTCATTTTTTATCCGAAGAAAAATTCTCTTATTCACATATTGAGCCAGAGTTTAGCGAGTAACCTGTTTTCCAGAGTGTAGGGGGCTATTTTCCCCCCCTTCTGTAAACTCAATCGCGATAAGTTTTTTCTCGTTTAAAAACACCTTCCGTGACCTAAAAATGGAGGCCAAAGTGAAGTCTTCAGCGACTTTTCGGGAGCTTTCGATATTTTCAGGTGTTCAGTTACTGGACTATGTTAATATTGAATTATGATGTATTTCATTCGCGCCGTTCAAATTAAAATTCTCTCAACTGGAAAGGACAGCGCAATATTTATTGCATACAGTACTAGAATTTGGAAACATGAAATTTTAGTGATGCTTTGGAGTTGACGATATCTCAATATACGGTAAGCAGAAAAGAAATACGAATAATTGGAACACGTTAGGGACGTACTGAAGCAAAGTTGACCTAGACTTGATGCAAATATTGAATAAGATTTAATTTTGTTGGCAATAGACGATCCACACTACAATGCGGGAGATTTGAATATTGGAAAGTTTTCAGTATCAAATATTTAAAAAATGTAAAATACCATTATTATCCATGAGTTGACTGAAATTGACCGTGATTGCAGAAATGAATTCAGAATTGACCCAGATTTTTCCTGTTATACATATTACCAACACTTTATACCGCAGAATATGGTTTCCAGATCGATGGATCGCAAGAAGACGAACAGCGGAATAGTCCGCCAAATCATCCGATCTCACCTCATTAGACTTCTTTTATGATATTAAAATCAACACCAACAAACTCCGTACCAGTGTCGCTATTCTTGAAATTCCCTGAAATTTTTACTCCCCACGGAAATGTTGACATTTCTATTCCCACAAAATTTCACTCGATTTCAAAAACAGTAGTATTCTTGAAATCAAGGAATAGAAATGAGTGAGGGAAAAAGGAAACAGTGTTGTGCAAGTTCTCAAAATTGTACTACCAATCAAAACGTAGAAAATGTTGACAGTATAAGTATACTGTGCTGTTTTTGCTATGAATTTTAACCAAATAAGATGTTT
The DNA here is from genome assembly GCA_910591695.1 of Galerucella pusilla. Classification (NCBI taxonomy): domain Eukaryota; kingdom Metazoa; phylum Arthropoda; class Insecta; order Coleoptera; family Chrysomelidae; genus Galerucella; species Galerucella pusilla. The sequence goes on from CAJUYI010001698.1 coordinate 8,937, forward strand.
CCAACTTCAACCCAACCTTTTTTTCTTCGCGGCATTTTTGGTTTTGTGTCCATTAAAAAATGAGTTAGTTTCTACTTAATAAACTTTAGGATTTTTTGCTCACGCGAAATATAACTGGTATACACACATATAATATGCTATGTATAATCAATGGCTGTAGTATAGTATGGGCTTAGGTGATCCTACCAAAAGCAAAAACAAAGTTTCACCATATTTACCTTAGTTTGTATGGTCAAGGATGATGTTCTTGTCGGAGCCTCCATATATTTCAATAGCATCCTCAACAAGAGGTTTTGTTAAACTTGAAATTTGTATAAATTTTCTAGTAGAAATTTCAAACGGATTTGTCTGTGGAAGAACATCTCTTCCAATATTTATTTCTTCCCTAAAGCATCCTCAAAATCATCAATCATGCCAATGCAAAACTTGGTTGAATTCATCCATAATGCATTATTTACCGAAAAATAGTTGAAAAGTCTACAAAAACCAAGAATAAAATATCCTTATATTGACAAAAAACAAGCCAACGATAAGTTTTGAGGTTAAATCTAAATATTTTCACAGTATTTCGGCTTTTTCTCTCAGTCATGACCAATAGAATAGAATTCCCCTAGGGAGTGATAATTTCTCTCATATTTCGATAGAAATTTTTCAAGAATACGGCATTTTAAAATTTGAGGTAACCGCGCCCACTTTTGATCATTTCCCCTCTGAATTTCTATTCCCACCAATTCAAGAATAGCGGAACTGGTAGGAAATGCAGAACTTAAAACTAGACGAATCTATTACCACATTAAGTCATTTTAGAACTTTAGTTCTTTACGTTAGGTTGGAGCGCTGGGGGGTCGCGACGAAAAAGATCTGACCGTTACGTTGTTACGTTATGTGCCTTGAGCACGTGGGCTCTCGCGCTCTCTCCTCAGTCTCAGAGCTAGTCTCTCGGCGCAAAATGTTGATTGTCAGCATACATTGTATTATTAATTACAGTTAATAGAATACTTGATATGAACTTTGTGCCAATAAACTTAATGATAAGATTTTTATAATTAATACTTCTGTATATTTTTGTTAAATGAAGTTTCATCCAGAGTAAAATAAATTCTTATATTAATATGTGTATTTATTTACTGATTCAAAAAATTTGATTATTGTTTAAAAGGAACTAAATTTTTTACCGTGTGTCCCGCGACACGTTCTTCAATTTTTTTTTTCAGATTAATGGATAACAATTTGAATATTTACTGTAATATTTAGTATTGTAATAAATTATGGAGATTTGTATTATATTATTCGACTCGTCTTTTCGGATACTCGCGTCGGTAATCTCCAGTAAAAGATACGGCAACAGCGCGTTGTTTCGAGACCTCATAATTTCACTCACCTTTTTCACTCAATCCTTATTCCCACGTAATCCTTGAACATTTATGATTTACTCAATAAAAAGAAAAATTGATCTCTGATATTCCTAATTTTAATTTGAATGAAACGAAATTTGTCTCAAAAATTGAATGGGAGAAGCGACATACATTGACAGTCTCTTAACCATTTGTCATCTCAAATTAGCAGCTGTTGCCATATCTTTTACTGAAGCGAGTTTCCGAAAAGCCCTGGGCCCGTATTCTTAAGGGACTAGTGAGAATCTCACCAATGAGATTGATGCATTACGGGTTGCCTGAAACGAGAGAGATTCAATCTCATGGTTCGGACCGATAGAACTCGGTGAGAAGCTTAGAAACATGCGTATTGGATTACGCCCGGTGACTATTTCCTTTAAAAATACGACAAATTTGAAACTCATGTTTAGGCAACCATGCAATACACCTATCTCATTGGTGAGATTCTCACTAGTCCATTAAGAATACGGGCCCTGGTGCTTACAATAGTTTATCCTAGAGCTCTTATTCCGGATGCTGTCATAGTGATATTTGGCGTATCAGTGCAGCCAATCTTCATTCTAATATTGATTTACCTAACATCACCCCTTTTTACAAATCTAATATGTTAGGGGGTTTAACTAGTCTACCGGAACCTGTTCTTCAGTATTTCGAGTTGTGTTTTTGAAGATTCGCTATTTACACTTGAATTATTACTCGAGCCATGGTTTGTCTTAGAATTATCACTTACTTCTAATTCTATCACTGTATTTTACTATCATCTAGTTGTAAATTCGAATCATTAGGCTTGTCCGTAGAACAGTCAGAAATCGTCAGAGACATGCGCATTTAAAAAAAGCGTTCGTAGAAACAATTTGGCATTTGGGGATTTAAAAATACTTTGAAAAAATCTGCAGTTTTGGACCACTTGCCAACTATCAGAATAATTCGCTGACCGGAATCAAATTTTTAGTTAGAAGCATGCGCATTGTGATGCTGTTGAAATTGACAGGTGTAGTGACATATTTTTAGTTTCCAATACTTTTTGTTATTGTGAAAAAACAACGTAATATCAAACCGCTTCCCTTTAAAATGTGGTTTAGATTTAAAAAAATACTAACATACATGAATGTGTATTACATTTAGAACCGACGTACACAATTTAAACCTGAGACAAATTGGTCGCTTAACGATGCCTAAGCATTCGACCGCACTATTCTTTGTAGTTTGTCTTTATTTTGGAGTTGTATGCATAGGTATACTTTGGCAAGTTTATCTGAAGCCGTGAAAGGAATGCAGTCGAAAAACATTCGATATTGCCACGTTTAACTATGAAAAAGCTGAAGTGCTTAGTATGTAGTGATAATAATTAGAAAAGGCACATTTTATTATTAACAATATGATTAAAGGTTAATTCTTTAATGTGGTTGTTTCCTTGGATTTTATCTATAAACATTATTTTCTCAATTTATGAATATTAAAAAATGAGCACTTTTCCAAATTTGTTATGGGCTTATTCAAGCTTTGGCAGCGTTGTACGAAAACCATAATTACCACACCCTCCGAATTACAAATTTGGTGATTTTTATAGAAAGCTGAGTTCTTATTGGCGAGCGCGTGCGTGTGTTCTTCCCTCTCACTTCGTCAATTGACTGATATTGATTTATCCAGTGGTGTTGGTATTGTCAGTAACCTTTGTATTTTCAATTATACTTGGTAAAATAGGTACCGTAAGCCTTTTGTACGTTTATGACAGATATGCGCCATGTTTCCTCGACTCTTACCGATGCCCCGTAGCTTCAGATAAACTTGCCAAACTATATAGGCAATGGTATAGGTATTTGGTAACTGGTTGAGTGGAAAAGCAAAATCTTTATTTATTCAAGGAGGGTGCAATTCAACCTCAATAGAGATTTCCCGTAGAGTAAATTTTGACATTATGGCCAGTATTATTTGGAGCATTGGCCACATAAAAACCGGATCAAATCAAGCAAAGAAACATAATAATTTATACAACCACTAATAATAGTTAAGCACTGCGTCTGTGTCATAGAGAAATGATTAATTAATTTGTCTATGATCTTTGTTTCGTTTAGTTACACATTTATTTTGGTTTTTGGGTTTATAATAATGTGTTCTCGATATTTCAATTTGCAATATTAAACTCGGACAAGTGAGATATAAACATAGGTAAATTCAAAATTTTAAACAATACTTTAGCTTAGCCAAAGCTTGAAATTGGATCAGTTATATGGGGAAATCAACCAGATATTTTAAACCTGCTTTGCGCGAAGAATATGATCTCATGTGAGTAGGCGTGAGCTGGATATGATGATGTTTCTACAATATGTCCCCCTAAGTTGGAATCATCCCACACAGCACATGTATAGTAAAGTTAAAATAATACCCTTTTTGGTGTGCGTCATCGATTGTGACGTATATCCGGGTTTTCGGCATGTCGTTTATTTTATTTGCTATTTTGACATACCTATAGCTAACCTTGAATTTGATAAATAAGATCATCAGGATTGTATTCAGCCAAATTCGAGAAGACTATGCAATTAATAATTACCAGCTTCTTTTTCTAGCTGAAAATACTTGAGAACTTTCAAAATACTGATGTTTTTCCGTGTATTCATGCATATTTTTGTATTATTCATATAAATAAAACAATACGATTAATATTCACTTTTCATAAATAATAATTGACCGTAAACAACAAAGTACAGACCTGTCAAGAACTGTCAGTGTGACAGTAGAAAAAGGCGTAAGACTTATTGCCGCTACGGAAGTAACGCCTTCATAGTATTTTAAACTCTTGATTGATAGGTTGAGCTTGAGCGTAATCTAAACATCAACCAATCACATTTTTGTTAGTTAAAGATTAGGGTTAACGTTTGTAATACATTTAAACGGTTCATTATTGTGATAATTTGATTAGGATTCATCACAGACCTGCCTTTTTTTCCATTTCTTCCTACGTAATGTGTTAGAAAGACATTAACAATCGATGACGCACACCAAGAAGGGTATTATTCCAACCATACGTCCAATGTAGATTCAATGGACGTCCAGATTCGGTGCTTTGGACGTACATGATTGGACGTTAAACGTCCAATGAATGTCTTGCGTACACTACTTTGAACGTACAAAGGATGTCCATATTCAACACGTGTACGTCCATTGAGATTCGTTGTTTTGGACGTTAAACGTCCAATGAATGTCATGCGGACACCACTTTGGACGTACAATGGATGTCCATCTTCGTACATACAATGTATGTCCATTGTTTAATTTTTAACGTGATATTGTTTTTTGTGTTGCTAATAAACAACTGTCAAGTAAAAATATATATGTCAAACATATCAAATTATTTTTCATTTTTATAATCACCTTCCAAGATAAGTAAGAGCTATTAAGCTTTATGTGTTTGAGTGATAAATGTTCGTTTATTCCCACACATAAATTTGGTACATCGAGCCGGATTCGGCAAAAAACCCAGCAAATAGTTTTAATTGTCAAACTCAGAAATTGGAATATGGTATGGCAAGCTGCTTCGTGAATCAATTGGACTGATTGTGAATTGGTGTCAAGGATTCTCTCAGGTCAGATCTTTCCAATATATTTGTAATCAAACATGGATTCGGATGCTTTGTTACTAAAAGCTCATACCGCTCGTAGAACTGCGAAAAGTAGTATCACTAGGATAGATAGTTTTATCAAAGCAAATGCAGGCAATTTATTGCATACATTTGAATATGAAACCAGGTTAAAGCTACTTGAAACTTCTTCCAAGAAATTTTGTGAGTCTCAGGAAGTCATTGAGTTATCTGAGACAGATGTTGAAAATATTGGAGATCCTAGTGACTACGAAGAAAATATTGCGCTTCAAAAACTCAATTGAAAATTTTGATTGATTGCTCTTCTCCTAAAAACCAACAGTCATCAGCCAAATTTTCCACAAAATGTTAATGTTAAAACAGAGGTTAAATCTAAGATGCCTGAAATTGTTATTGACAAATTTGCAGGTGCTCACCAAAGTCGGAATAGTTTTTATGACATTTTTAAAGCACTTATTCTAGACAATGATGATTTGGCAGAAATACAAAAACTTATTTATTTAAAATCAAATTTACTGGGTGAACCCCAAAAATTAATTGCAAATTTACCGTTGGTTGCCTCTAATTTGTCAGTAGCAATTGACATAATCAAAGAAAGGTATGAAAATAAGTTAGCGAATATTTACGTTCACATCAAGGGCCTATTGGACGTTCCATCAATAAATAAAAGTAATTCGATGAATTTGCGTGATTTTGTTGTTTCAGTCAAACAGCACACCGAGTGCTTGAAAAATTTGAATGTTCCTATAGTCGAGTGGGATTTAATTTTAGTGTATATTTTGTCTCAAAAATTAGACATTAACACTAGACGTGGGTATGAGTTGGAAAGAGGTCCTACTCTTTTACCTACTCTAGATGGTTTCCTCAAGTTCGTTGAGAAGAGATGTCAGGCTGCTGAAAATTTAGTTTCGACAGAGTTGCCTCGTAAAAACTCTCACTTTGCTAATGTAGATAAAAAGCTAAGTTGCTTGTTTTGTAAAATGTCAAATCACAACATGCTTAAATGCTTTAAATTTAAAGAGTTGACATTAAATCAAAGAAAACAGTTTGTATTTTCAAACAAATTATGTTTGAAATGTTTTTCTCCACACCATGTCAGTCAATGTGAGTGGAAGAATTGTCCTATTTGCGACAAAGCTCATAATACCTTATTACATGCGGGAAATTCTGTCGAATATTCATCAAATCTTAATAAGTCTCAAAATAATTCAAGAAATGCTTACCAATCACAGACAAAAATGTTATCCTATGAATAACTCTAGTAGTAATTCAGATCAAGCTTTTAACATAGAACAAACACAAAATTCGGAGGCTGTTCAAGCTTCTACAAGTGACATGCTTGGGGAACAATCTAACGCTTTGTCAAGCCTTTTTATAAATCAAAAATCTCATATTTTATTGGCAACTGCATCCGTACATGTTTCAAACAACAATGGTCATTTAATATCTGCCAGAGCAGTGCTTGATAGTGGGTCTCAAGTGTCACTTATCACACATAAATTAGCTAAAAAAACTCCAATACCCTACCTATAATAAAAATTTGTCAATTTGTGGTGTATCAGGTCGCATGCAAGTAAGTGAAGGAATCGATATTAAATTATTCTCAAAAGTTGACCCAACTAAAATATTTGAAGTAAATTGTTCAGTAACAAATTTTATTTCCTCCAAGTTGCCTCAATTTCCTTTACGAATTAATCGATTAGAGATCCCTTGTAGTATTGTCTTGGCTGACTCAAATTTTGATGTTCCAGATCATGTAGATTTATTATTGGGTGCAGATGTTTATTATTCATTACTTTTACCTGGTTTGATTAACCTTGGGGACAACTTACCCATTTTACAAAATACCCACCTTGGTTGGGTGGTAGGAGGTGTCCTATCCTCAACAATCTTGTCAAATTTTATTTCATGTGAACAAGTTCCCTCGCATTCTTTATTTATTAATTTCAATCAAATCACCTGGAGGTACATTCCTACCAAACAAAATCCAGCTGATTATGTATCTAGAGGTATGATGGCGCAAGAACTCATTTCTAATAATATGTGGTGGTTGAAAAATGTTAATTTTAATATAAACTCATTTCAGTCAAACGTCAATAATGTTCGAAAAGTTCCTGAGGAACGAAAAATTGTTATGAGTACAACCTCTACCGAAAATTATATGTTAAGTACCTATTTTCAATAGATTTTCAGATTTTCAAAAGATACAAGGTATAGTTGCATTCTGTCTCCGTTTTTCACATAATTCAAACCATAAAGATGACAAAAGGTTTGGTCCCTTAAAGGTAGATGAATTACAACATGCTTTAAAGGTAATGTTGCAAGTTTTGCAGCTACATTATTTTTCTCAAGAAAAAGATTTATTAAAAAATAAAAAGGTTCTTCGAAACAAACAGTTTAATTCTTTAAATCCCTTTATTGACTTGGAAGGATTAATCCGCGTTGGCGGGAGATTGTCAAATGCTGATTTGCCATTTGCACAGAAGCATCCAGTGTTATTGCCTGCTAAATGTCACGTTGTTGATTTGATGTTAAGAAGAGAGCACCTTAAATTATATCATGCCGGTCCTCAAACCGTGTTAAGTAACTTTAGACTACGTTATTGGCCTTTAGACGGCCTAAGAGCTGTTAAACGCATAATTCACAAGTGCATCCCTTGTTTTAAATTTAAAGCTAAGTGTGCCGAGCAAATCATGTCAGACCTACCTAAAGATCGGGTTTCAGTTTATCGTCCATTTTTGAAGGTCGGTGTGGACTTTGGGGGTCCATTTTTAATTAAAACCTCGAATTTACGCAAAGCACCCAAAGTTAAGGCATATATTGCTATATTTGTATGTATGACTACTAAGTGCGTTCACATAGAATTAGTGTCGGGCTTGTCGACTGAACAATTTTTACTCACATTACAACGTTTTATAGGCCGACGGGGTAATCCCTCGGTAATATATTCTGACAATGCCACTAATTTTTCTGGCTCCAGTAACCATTTGAAAGCTTTATACGAATTTTTCAATGCCAAAAGTAACATTGAGTCTATTGAAAAATTTTTGTCCAAAAACGAGATTCAGTGGAAATTTATCCCACCTCGCTCACCACATTGGGGCGGCCTTTGGGAGGCTGCGATTAAGGGTCCTAAGCATCATCTAATCAAGACTATTGGAGAAACAGTTTTAAATTTTGAGGAATTTTCGACAGTATTGGTTTGCATTGAGGGTGTTATGAACTCGCGACCTCTTAGCATTTTATCGAATGATCCTACCGATTTAAGCCCTTTAACACCGGGACATTTTTTAATTGGCGACAATCTTTCAGCATTCCCAGACAAAGACTTGAGTAATATTACAGAAAATCGATTGACAATGTATCAAAAGTGTATTAAATTTAAAAAAAAAAGGAGGATAACTTGCCTCCTCTCAAGTGGGTTCTCGCTCGAATTATTGAAATTCTTGAGGGCTCAGACGGCAAAGTTCGTTTAATTAGAGTCAAAACATCAGATGGAACGTTTCTTAGGTCCATAGCGAAGGTATGTCCCCTTCCTGATGCTGACTAGATTTGTATAGTGTTAAATCTTAAGATTTTGTCATTAGGTTAGCTATTTTATTTGTTGAACCTTTTTGTGTTAGCTGTAAGTATTGTGTTGAGCGCCTGAAGCGTCCAAGGCGGGAGTTATGTTTAATATTTAACGTGATATTGTTTTTTGTGTTGCTAATAAACAACTGTCAAGTAAAAATATATATGTCAAACATATCAAATTATTTTTCATTTTTATAATCACCTTCCAAGTTAAGTAAGAGCTATTGAAGCTTTATGTGTTTGAGTGATAAATGTCCGTTTATTCCCACACATCCATCTTCGGACATACAATGGATGATGTTTTCACACCAAAAGAGTTTGGTTTTCCTCAGTAAATGATGCTCATTGAAAGAAACTTAGTTATTGGAGATGTGGTTTGTCGTGGCCCTCCCACCACTAGCCTAGCCCACGCTTTCGGTGACTTACTTACATAGCTTAGACCAATAACTGTATGATTATGGCCTAGATACCGCCATCTATAAGTGGGTAGCCCAAAGTATCAAACGCCATTGAATGTTTAGACTTGAAATGGACGAACAATTCGGTACATCCAAATAAGCATCCATATTTGGACATATTTGGACGTACATCAAACGCCAATGACGTATTGTGCTGTGTGGGATATGGAAAACTTTTTTATTATTAATTTTAGGAAGAAAGTTCTGCATTATCTAAAACCTAAAATACAGTCATCAAATATCAAAATGTTTTAGTCGTATACGAGGTTTGTCAAAAAATATTAGTTTCACTCAAGAGTAAAGTATCTTTAAATTTGACAATATCGAAAAATGTTACTAAAAAAAGTTGATCAAAATTGAAAATTACGATTGAATATGTAAAATTAGATTCATTTAAATTGAAACTTCAGATTATTTTATTTTTTACTAATGTTTCTATTTTGAATGAACATTCATCTCTTGTGATTACGAAACACATAATTATCTTTTAGGTTTTCCATGTTTTTTAATATTTTTTGCATTTAATTAAAACGCGGAACAAGTGCATATTCATTTATTTTGCAAATAATAAAATACATTCAAACACCAAGTTATAAAATTAACATCATATTAACGCTAGAACCTAGAAACAAACAAATTTAATTTTCACTCATACTAATACTTCGACATATCCAACTTTTTTTAGTAACATTTTTCGATATTGTCAAATTTAAAGGTACTTTACTGTTTAGTAAAACTCATATTTTTTGACAAACCTCGTATACGACTGAAAAATTTTGATATTTGATGACTGTATTATTGGTTTTAGATGATGCAGAACTTTTTATCCTAAAATTAATAATAAAAAAATTTTCCATAGGATTCCAACTTGGGGGACATATTGTATATAAAATCATAAATGCTGTTTTTTTCATCTGCGAATTCATTATACTGCATGCTGTTTAGGAGTTCCATCAATTAATACACGTTTCAATTCAGTGTTGGGCAAAATTAGTGTCAGTTTGTTCTCCACTTAAAGCTATGTTACGACTTGCAAACAATATTAATAATGCAGTAGATATCGACTTTGCCGTATCAATGAGGAACTTAAAAATAATAATGGAATAACTTGGACCAGTTTCTGTAAGATTGTATAAATTTGGGAAGTTTAATTTAATAAATTTTAATTTTTTTTCTTTGCCTGAATATGTGTTTTGAGTAATTAGTATAGACTGAAAAATGTTTTTGATTATTAAATAGTAACATTATAGATAAAGTGTTAAGTGTATGAGATATTCCTGTAATTAGATTGTACAACCTGTTGGAAATATTAAATAAATAAATAGATTATATAGTGTTATTCTTTTCGACTAATTAAACTATTTTTAAATCTTTATCATTCACTATTTTTAAATTCAAAATACCCTGTGCATTTTTGAATAGACTTGTCTCTTATCCTAAATGATTTGTATTAATAAATTTACCTTCGTTACTCCTTTAGCATGGAGAAACAAAAGCTTGCCCCAATTAATGTTGAACAAAAACATGTGGAATATGTTCAAAAATACCCAATTGTTTGGTTGTGAGAAAAATACATTTTCCCAGGAGTTTACCTTTGAAAAGGTCCAGCAACATTGGGAAGAACTGCCCCAAATTTTAAACTAACTTGGATGCTATGACGTAAAAGGTAAGATTATGATATTAATGATGTTGACTATTGCAATTAAGCTCAATTTATGAAGTCAGGTTTGTGGTTGACAGAGTTCAGAATTTTGGATGATTAATAAATTATGGTAAGGGGTTTCATGGCTATCAATTTCATTGGTCTGCAATTATGACAACATATCCTAAATCTTCATATTTCACATTAAGGGCCGGTTTTACAAGAGATATTTATACTAGGTATAGCAATTCTTACTTCAAGAATTGCTATACCGGTGTAAAAAAGCATCGTAAAACCAACCAGTTTTAAACTAGGTATAAATTCTGGTATAACTTTATACCCACTCTTGTAAAACCGGCCCTAAAAATAATTTAAACTAAAAACTGACAAAATACATGAGATAATTGAAACTTAAATGATCAACACATAAATTTATTATTATTTGTATGCATATCTAACAGAAAAAAAAAAACTAAAAATTCGTTGATATCGTCCGTTTTATAAACCTTTAATTCAATCTCTTATTGAATTTATAAACGAATAACTTTAAAACAAAATCGTCCCAACAAAGGAAATGACCAAAATGAATAAAATTTACCCCTGATAACCGAATACAAGATGCGTTCTTTTTGACTGAGATCTCAGCTCATTTCAGTTGACGTGATCTGAGATAAAATGATGTAAGTTGACTCCGTTTTAGATAAAAAGCCACGTGAAGTTTTCCAACTGACTTGCGCAGAAACCAAAATTGGTCTTGTTTATCTATGTCACCTCGTAACGACCGTTTCATGCCGACAACAATTTTATTATTGACATTTGTGGTTGTGTTTGAAACGATTATTTACTGTCAAATATTTTTGAATAGTTTTTCAGACGTTTAGCTAGTTAATTTGTTAGTGTTAAGTGTTTTATTTGATCTAAAATCATGCATTCTAAAAAACTTGTTGTTGTTGAAGGAAAAATTATGCACAGTCAAGGCTGGCAGATTCTAATTTTGTGTTAACCTACAAAATGTGAAAACGTTACGCTACTGATTTGAAGTCGAATGTCAACTTTTCCGCACGCTAGTAGAAAATAGTATATTACACACCGAGGTGGGAAGAGTTTCTTTACTGTCGAGAGATTAGTTATTAGCTATTATCTCGAGACAGGGATGAAACTTCCTACCGACGTTTGTATACTATTTTATTAACAGCCATCATATCCCTATCAAAATTAATAAAAATCATTGTTTCGTTCTGAACACACCTAAAATATTACATTTAACAACTACTGTCGCCAATATAAGTAAATGTCAGATAAAGTCGGATGGATATTAAGTTCGCGGTGGAAAGTGTTGCAGAAAGAACAAGATACAGACTAAGTAGAGAGGGAATCATTAAAAAAAACACCTCCTCACTTCTTAGAAATCAGACAACCTGGGACATGCCACAAGACGGTATGATGGAAAAATATAACTTTTCAAAGAAATTCGTTACGGAAATGAGCAACAAGAAGGAATGGGATCCAAATACCATTACCAGACTTGGAAAGAATTCCATTCAATGGTACACAGATGGCTCAAAAGCAATAGAAGGAATTGAGATAGGAGTGTTCGGGCCAGGAACCAAACACTCTGAAAGCTTGGGAAAACCCCCAAGTATCTTTCAAGCGGAAATCCACGCCATAAGAAAGTGCGCCCAGTTCAATATTGATAAAGGATACAGAAGACAAAGGATTATCATAATGTCGGATAGTCAAGCAGCCATTAAGGCACTGAGTTCTTGTGTAATCAGTTCCAAAATGGTGTGGGAATGCCTAGACAAACTAGGCGAGAACAACATAGTCACCTTACTATGGATTCCAGGACACACTGGAATAGAAGGAAATGAAATAGCAGATGAACTAGCAAAGAGGGGGACTGAAATACCTTTCTGGGGGCCCGAACCCTTTTGCGGAATCAGCCCCAATGTAATATTGGAAGAAATAAGTAAAGCCGAGAAAAAAGAGAAGATCTGACCATTGGAAAGATCTAGTAGGGCTTATACAATCAAAGACTCTTCTGGGTGACTACAACCTGTTGAGATCAAAAGAATGCATAAGTCAAAGTAAAACTGCGCTAAGAGTTTTGACAGGGATCCTAACGGGACATTGTCGCCTGAATGGGCACCTGAAAAAGCTCAAAATAGTGGAGGAGGAAGAATGCAGATTTTGTGGAATGGAAGAAGAAACCTCCATCCACATGCTTTCCAACTGCACAGCACTCCAGAATCCTAGAGCACAGCACCTGGGAGATTGCTGGATAGAAGAGAAGAGGAACATTTGCCTAAGTTGAAGCCTGCAGACATCCTAAAATTCCTCCGGGAAATAGGACTAAAGGAACTACTAGTTTTTGAGACTCTTCTCAGAAACTGAGTAGAAGTAAGAGGGCACAATAGATCTTTTAGGTCTCAGTGAATGTCACCCCAAAAATCACACATACATACATACATATATACAAGTTCGCGAATAATAAATCAAGAAAAATGTCCTCCGATGAAGAATTGATGGATTGTACCACTCCAGAAATAGGTAATATAATATTATTATCAATGTGTTATATTTTTAAATATAAAAAATATTCATCTAAAATAGATTAACGATCACATTATTTTCGAGGGTCGAACGTGAGGGCGGGAAGTAGAGGTGTGTAATAAATATGACACTTTCTAACCTTCAATGACGTTTTTTTTTCCAAGGGAGCCGTCCCTTCGCCGGTACCACCTCAGCCTCCTGGGCTTATTGTGAATACTCCTAGTGTTCTGACTACATCCTATTCAGCCAATCCGTTCCTATTAGCTCATACAGGTTCTTTGTTGGTTGGTTGTAGAAGTCTTCTGGAGTCATTTGGGGTCTACCATACAGTTTCTGCCTCCTGTGGTCCAGCGTCTCACAGTTGCATAGTATATGCAGAGCTGTTTCGGTATCCTTTTTGCATCTTCTGCATGTAAGGTCTCCGTTATACAGCCCTATTTTGTTTAGGTGCTCCTTTGTGGGAAAGTGTCCCGTAAGTAGCCCCGTTATGGTGCGTAGTCTGTTCCTGTTCCTGCAGGTCTTTCGCTACTTTTTCTGGTGGTTATTTTATTAATTTCTTCTCATGTATTTGCCTGGGCGTATTCTTCCAGTTTTTATTGTGTTGTTCTTTTACCCACCCTTTTAACCATGATCTAGTTGAGCATCTGGAAATGCCCACAGCTGGTTCGGTTCCGTTCATTAGGGTTGACGATCCTGCTCTTCCGAGTTCGTCAGCTTTTTCATTGCCAGCGATTCTTTTGTGACGTGGGACCCACTCGTTACACTGTTCCGAGTCGCCAGTCGTCTAAGTTCTTCTCCGCATTCCCATACTAGCCGAGATGTCACCCTATAGCTCTGAAGTGCTTTAAGGGCAGCTTGACTGTCACTGTAGATCCTGATCTGCCTGTTGTAGGCTCTCATGTTATTTGCCTTGCACATGCAAGTATTGTATAGACCTCTGCTTGAAATACCGAGGCGTATTCACCAAGCGAGACGATTCCTTCATATTTGCTCGACTTGCTGTATATGCCCGCTCCGGTTCCGAGCTCATTTTTTGATCCGTCTGTGTACCAGATCAGTATATAGTCAGTAGTCCTCATTGCCCCTGTAATGCCAATGCATGCAAGTCATTGGACCTTGCTTGGTTTTAGCATTGCAGAGGTTTGTCTGATCTTTGGCCACCAGACCAGAGTTGCATATGTAATCCTGGGGATCACAACCATTTTGTACAATCAGTGTACCATGCTTGGTATAAGTCCCCATTTAGTGCCGTTAGTGCGTCTGGCAATCATGAAGGCTGCCTCTGCCTTCTTGATCACGTGCTGAAGGTGTTGGTTCCAAGTTAAACCTGGGTCTTGGATAACCCTAAGATATTTTACTGCATCCGACATTCGTATTGGTTCACCTTGAAGCGTCAGGTCCTTCCCTTTTCCTTCTTCTGGTGAACGCAATTATTTGTTTTTGAGATTCTATTGTTACGAAACAAAGCACAAAATTTATTATAATTTTATCAGTTATTTTAAAAATAGTAACGAAATCTTGTAACCTATCACTTTCAACTTTTGATCTTTACTGTTTTTTTATTAGATTATTTCCAACTGGTGATAGAACCGTTTTCATAAATGTGTATTATCATAAATGTCTATTATCGGACGACGACCCAGCACTGTAGTGGAACGCGTTTGATGCGATAATTACCGTCAAGCAAGGTCAGGAATGGTTAGTACTTGGATGGGTGACCAAGCCAGGGAAAACCATCGTATAGGGCCCGTACAGCCTGCAGCGAAACACTTCGACTACTAGGGTGCACTTTAGACTACTAGGGTGAGTAGCATATCACAGCTCGCAGGCATTATATAGTTTGTTCAGCCATCCTTTGCCGTTACGTCATACATTGTCCAGCTTGTTCTCTCATTCGTGAAATGGATGAGACGGAATTATGACGTCATTAACGTATTTCTTTTCTATAAGGTCGACATAAATTTTATCTGTTACTTTTGACAGTTCAGTTTTCATATTTTGAAAACAATTCTTAACATATGTCATTGATTATAATTTTGAGGTTAGGTGTAAAAAAACAATCAAGTAATATCAGACATACGTAAAACGGCGGAATACGTCACCCATTATGAGGTAACGGCAAAGGATGGCTGAACAAACTATACCAATGAGCACGAGGTATAATGTAGATATATGCCGTCTTTCGGAGAAGACGTGAAACCGAGGTCCCGAGTCCATGGATGTTGGGCTCGTTAAAAAACGCTACCACTGGTTGGTACACTAGTGGGTTCGCCAAAATTTCTGGTTAGGAGTAGAGTGCTCCCGGCGTCGGTGATTAGCCTCAGAAATTACAGAATATTTTTTTCAAAAACGCGTACATATTTAAAACAACGCGTTGACACTGAACATGTAAATATTTGTTTTTAAATTCGCCGATCATCATTATCATTTATTGCTAAGTCATTTGCATTTGTTTGTGGCGCCAAATTATTAGATTCCCGCGCATCATCGTGGACTGTCGTTTCAAATGGTCTCCAAAATGCCATTCTAATTAATTACAAATAAATTATATTAATAAAACTCACCCTAACGTCTACGAACAAATAAATATTATATTGATATCAATTCACTAAACTCACTCGACCAAGAAATAGATATAGTTTGTTCAGCCATCCTTTCCGTTACGTCATACATTGTCCAGCTTGCTCTATCATTCATAAAATGGATGAGACGGAATTATGACGTCATTAACGTATTTCTTATCTAAGGTCGACATAAATTTTATCTGTTACTTTTGACAATTCAGTTGTCATATTTTGAAAACAATTCTTAGCATATATGTCATTGATTATAATTTTGAGGTTGAGTGTAAAATAACATTCAACAAATATAAGACATACGTAAAACAGCAGAATACGTCACCGATTATGACATAACGACAAAGGATGGTTGAACAAACTATACTACTATACTAGATACTACTATCATTTTAAATATTTCTTTAAAACAAAATCCACACATGCCCTGTTGGAATCGACTAAATATTACATTCATATTTTGTTTATTGTCATGTATTTTATTTTTCAATATTGACATTAGTTAGTTGTCAAATATAATTAGGCAATCCATCGATCTGTCAAAATAAATTCAATATGGCGGCGACGGTCAAACAAATAACAAAGTTGTGTTTGAGTGTTTGTTTATCCATTGGTTTTCTTTCTGTTTTTTGGCTGTAAATTGTGATTTTTGAATAGTAAAGTGTTTGTCTTGTGAAATGCCTTCGATATGTATTGTGGTTGGTTGTGGAAGCCGTTCGTGATGAAGTTTCGTTTTATCGCGTTCCCGCAGAGACAAAACACAGGTTTTTAACGGAGAAAAACGATTTGACCAAACTTCGCAGGGCTGCATGGATTGCGGCAATAAAGAGAGACGATCTGACCGAATCTATATTGAAACACCAGAAAGTTTGCAGTAGACACTTTATAACTGGTAGGCTTCTTATCAAATATTATCTTGAATAGCATATCAACTCTTCTAGCTCCTAGTATACGTAATTTGTACTCAAGTAGGTATTAACTTATTTTAGGCAAACCTGCTGCCGAAGATAAAGACCACCCTGACTGGGTACCATATCAACATATGGGACATGTGTCTCAGAAAGTAAAAAAAAGGGCTGCAGATGTTGAGAGAAAGAATCGCAGAGATAAAAGGACAAAACTGACACGCATAGGTCTGACACGTTACTGATTCCAATGTTTGACCGTCGCCGCCATATTGAAAAGATCACGTGGTCTGGATTGCCTAATTAATAAAAAGTCTGTCACTTGAATAAAGTTTATTATATACTTTAAATAAAAGGAAAGATAAAACCACAACCTCTAACAGGTTATGGGCCCAGACTAACCATTCTAACCAGTCTATAAACAGTAACTAGCGAAGCAGTTAAAAAAAACCAATTTAAAAAAAATGGATGACATAAAATCATCAATAAGAAGATTGAACAACCAAAACTATGAAACCTGGAAGTACAGAATGGAACTTCTACTTATGAAAGAAGAAGTATGGGACGTAGTTACAAAAGAGAAGCCCGAGAATACCAATGTTACTTGGGAAAATAAAAATAACAAAGCCAAAGCCTTAATCGGTTTGTTAATTGAAGATTCACAGTTGATGCACGTTAAAAAGCTGAAAACTGCATATGAATACTGGAAATCTCTACGAGAACATCATGAAAAATTCTATCAAACAAGGTATCATTACTTAAAAAGCTATGTAGGCTACAACTTAATGAATTTGATAGTATGGAAAGTCATCTCATGAAAATAATTGAGCTAGTAGACTCACAACTATGGGTGAAAATCTAGCCGAAAATTTAGTAGTAGCATTCATACTGAGTAGTTTACCAGAAAGCTACAACACCATTGTGATGGCATTAGAAACAAGGCCCGAAAAAGACTTGACAATAGAACTTGTCAAAGAAAAATTGATTCAATAAGTAAAAGGCGAAATGAAACAAAACGAGATGAAAACCAAACAGCTATGAAAATAAAAAGTAATTTTCACAAAACAAACAAATCTTGTGAGTTCTGTAAAAGAAGAGCACATATTCAAGATTAATGTTGCTTTTACAATAAAAACAAAGATCGGTCCCAGAAAAGAATATCACAGAAAAAATATCCAACACATAGAGCGAAGAAAATAGTCAACAAAAATGATGAAGAGGATCTTGAAGAGAAACCTGGAGATGAATATGAAGAAGACGATAGAAATGATAAATACCATAGATGTTTCATGATGACACCTTCATCAAGAAAGCAGTGGTATATTGATTCAGCCGCTACATGTCACATGGCTTGCGACAAAGATTTTTTTGAATATTTGGATGAAAACATTCATGAACCAGTATATCTAGCTGATGGAACAAAATTAAAATCCGAAGGAGTAGGCTATGGATGGATCAATGTAGGTAGATGCTGAAAATGGAAAGTCAAACAAATATAAAATCACAGATGTACTATATGTTCCAGATATAGATGGTAATTTATTATCCGTTAGGAAATTAACTGATAAAAATTTGACAGTTAATTTTAAAAATGATGAATGTCGAATAGAAAAGGGATCTATTCTGATTGCAAAAGCACATATGAAAGGAAATTTATATAAACTGAAAATGACAAATAAAATTATGTTAACGAAACAAAATACTGAAAAATGTGAAATACATTTATTACATAGAAGACTAGGACATAGGGATATTCAAACTATTCATTTATTGGAGAAAAAACAGCTGTTGAATGACATAAAAATAATAGGCATTGAAAAAAAGGCACCATGCGAAGTATGTATTCGAGGAAAAATGGTGAGAAGAAGTTTTCCAAAAGTATCAGAAAATAGGGAGAATAATATTTTGGATTTGATACATTCAGACTTATGCGGTCCAATGAAAAATAGTACTCCAAGTGGAAAAAGATATATTTTAACATTCATAGATGATTACAGTAGATATGCACATATTTATTTTCTAAAACAGAAGAATGAAGTTTTCGAGAAATTTCAAGAATTCAATGAAATGATGCACACAAAGTTCAACAAATACATTAAAATATTAAGAAGCGATGGTGGAGGAGAATACTTGTCGTCAAATTCAATGAAAGAATATATGAAGAAAAAAGGAATACGCCATGAATTAACAGCTCCTTACTCACCAGAACAAAACGGTGTAGCAGAAAGAAAAAACCGATACTTGATTGAAATGACAAAATGTATGCTTTTAGAATCATCACTTGATAATAAATTTTGGGGGAAGCTGTTATGACAGCCAGCTATATTCAAAATCGATTACCGACAAAAGCTTGTCAGAAAACTCCATTTGAGCTATGGAATAATAAAAATCAAATTTGGGGCATACAAGAATATTTGGGTGTGATGCTTACGTTTTTATACCATATGAAAAAAGATGAAAATTCGATGATAAATCGAGAAAAATGACATTTGTGGAGTACAGCGAAGAATCGAAAGCATATAGATTATTGGATATAAAAACATGCAAAATTGCAATAAGCAGAAATGTGGTATTTATTGAATATGACCAATTTAATCAAAAGCAGAAAAATGAAAACGAAGAGAAAGAAAATGAAGAAGTGAAGATAAATATTTTAAACAAACAACAAAAAGAAAAGCAAAGAGATATACCAGAAAAGTCAGAACAAAAAGAAATAGAAAATCAAGCGAAAAGTAATGAAACAGTTGGAATTGCTGAAGAAGTGATAAACAAAAAAATTGATGATGATAAAGAGATAGAGACAAATAACTACATGAAACTAGAAGATGATAATGAACCCAAGACATTTGAAGAAGCAATGCAGCCGGCAAGTTATATTTTTAAGGCAACTTCAAGTTCAAGGGAAGTTTACGGCAAGTTATATTTTCAAGGCAACTTTAAGTCAAGTTCAAGTCAAGTTTACGGCAAGTTCCATTCTCAAGTTCAAAGCAAGTTTACTGCAATTTACTGCATCTTCAGTCCACTTCGCTCCTGCCCGTGCATGCACGAGGTCCTCAGTCTGCCGAAGAGATAACCGCCACTGCCGCCATCGCGCTAAGAGCTGCAAACATCCTCAGCCCTTTAAGATAAGTTCCTCCGTCTTATCTATTACGTGTGTAAGATTTGGATTTGGCGTGTTAATTACAATTGGTATCTTTTCGTTAATTTTTGAAATATTCAATTTATGTTGTTTCGAATAATTCAATAAATAATTATTTCATTCTTTGTATTGATTATTCAATAATTATTGAATTGGATTAACGTGTTCGGGAATAAGTAGATTCATTTCATTTTTAGTAACGTAAATTTAATTTCTAACAAGGTGTTTCCAGCTTTCCACCTTTTGTTTCTTGTTTTAATTGCTTCGTTCGATTAAAAAGCTGGTGGCGTCCAATTTAATATTAATTGTACACCCCATCCCAGTGATAGCGTATAAAATAGTTTAATTGGTGCCGAATACCACTCCCTGAGGTGGAGTGCTCTAGCCTGGGGTAGTTATAAGTTACAAATTGGCGCCCAACGTGGGGTAGCACTTTTATTTTCAATATATGATTTATCTGGTAATGATTTAGGTAACTGGCATGTTACAGATTTGAAAAACCAATTTATTGATGTAGATGAAAATCTTCCTGATGATGAGCTTTCTGCTCAAATTTCTGAAAATTTAGATGTGTCTAATAAGGATTATAATTTGCGAATCAGAGCTAATAGTGATTCTGATTAATTTAGAGTTCTCTCATATATCTATATATAACTTTTTAAGTAATTTATTATTAACGTGACTATTTTCATTTTTTTTTTCGTTTCAAGATAAAAAGATCTTGAGTATTCAATGGAATGTATGTATTGTTTTGTTGTCAACAATAATCTTTGGTTACAGATATATTTTGTATCTATATTTATCTGGAATTTAGGTCCTGGTATATGTCTTAATACCTCCATACGATATTTTTGTGGTTTACTATTTACCGTAATCTACCATTTGCCCTTTTGTTATCTCTTGATTTTGTATCATAAGTACAGATTTATTAGTATATTTTGGACGTTGTCAATAATTCAGTAGGTGTATTATGTATGTTTTACTGTATCCTTCTGTTTTTGGGTTTTTGAAATGCCAAAAACATTGTTCTTCGAGAGAACAATCTTCCGTGAAGGCTTCAAATTTTCTGGATTTTTTTTGCTTCATGCACCTTTACAATCCAGCATATTTTGGAACAACCATTACGCTCAAACATTTTCTGAAATCCTTGCTTTGTGCAAATTTATGATTCAGTTTATTTTGTAGCATTCCCTTATCGTGTGTATATTGAGAAATTAGGTTTTTAGCTTGGTAGCGCTTTGGTTCTCAATATACGTTTTCGTTTCGATACAATCACAAATAATACATTATCTTTTTGTACGACAACATACGAATTATTTAGTTTTACCTGCGTACTGACTGATACATACTATATATATTTCATTCTGGCATATTTGTTCACATTAGTTGATGACAAAACTATATTTTGAGACACCTGTCTATTTGTGGTGGTTTAACAAGTTTAGTTAATGATTATTGATTAAAAATATATAATTTAATAACTTCTTCTGGTTTTTGTTGTTATTGTGTGCTATCGCTAAATTGTTAGCATTTGGTTCCGTCTTGGTGGGTTTCTTCCTACCAAACTTTCCAATGGAGGAAAGGGGGGGAAAGGCCATGTTTAGTTTTATCTCCATTATTATGTTTCCTATCGTATTGTAAATGCACACATATATTTTTTTCTGGTCACGTTAAATAATAATCTTATTCTAGTTTTACCGTGTTTATTTTCATATAATATCTTGCAATAGTATTCCCCTGACGGAATTTTTGTAGGTTTTCGCTTTCCTGTTAAAAAATGCTTACCGTGAATTTTGTTTTTTTGTTAAGGCCTACATCTTTGACGGGGGGCGTGTTGCTAGTCTTGTGACAACCTTAAGTGCGGAAGATAAACTTTCAGAGGTGTGTCATGGTGGGTTATGATTTCATAGACGTGTCGTATCTACGGGTCGCCGTCGTCCGGAAGGATGGATTTATGACTTGTCATGTCATCGCACTGGAGGGATGTGTTACATGGACACTGCAACACGGTGTCATAGCTGTAGAGATCCAGTCATTAATTTTTATCTCTTGGATTTTTTTTGTCCATTTCAGTTTTGGCGTTCCTAAATAACGCTGGGTTCGTAAATAACCCGAGCTTGCTCAAAAATTTATTAGTTTTTTTTAACCCTTTTGTTACTCCCTTAGCAAGGACTTGGTGGATATACAATGGATATACAAAATAAAATTTGATCCGAGTAATGGAAATGTTAGATATAGGGCAAGACTCGTAGCGAGAGGTTTTTCACAAAAATATGGAGAAGATTACGACGAAGTATTTGCTCCAGTCGTGAAGCAAGCAACAATCAGAGCTCTTCTCACGATAAGTGGACTGAAAAATAAGATAGTCAAGCACCTAGATGTGAAAACAGCATACTTGAATGGAGACTTAGAGGAAACTGTTTACATGAGTCAACCGAAAGGTTTCCAGAATAAAGAGAATCCCCAACTAGTGTGCAAATTAAAAAAGAGCATCTATGGTCTAAAACAATCAGCCAGAGTTTGGAATAATAAAATAACAGAAGTGCTATAATTAATAATGGTTTCAGAAGGGGAGTTGCAGATACCTGTTTATTTTCAAAACAAAAATCTGACAGATTTATTTACCTTCTTATCTATGTGGATGATGTTATTTTGGCTGCTGATTTAGAAATTGATATTCAAGAAGTAGAGAAAGTATTATCAGATAATTTCAAAATAAAAATGCTTGGAAATTTGAAGTTTTATCTAGGAATTGAAGTTGAAAGGAGAAAAAATGGCATATTTCACATACATCAGAGAAATTACATAAAAAAAATCATGAAAGTTTTCAACATGGAAGGAGCAGAAATGTCAAATATTCCACTTGACACAGGATATTTCAAAACAAAAGAAAATGATGAGGCATTACTGAAGAATAATAATCAATTCAGGAAGGCAATTGGATCTTTACTTTATTTAGCTGTTAATACTAGACCAGAGCAGCAAGCATCTCAATACTGAGTAGAAATATCGTCAATCCTACACAGAGAGATTGGAACGAAGTTAAAAGAGTGATACGATATTTGAAAAACACAAAAGAATTTGATATTGATTTTAGGAAATAATTCAAGCGACGAGATGATTGAAATGTATGCAGATGCTGATTGGGCTGGTGATAATAGAGACAGAAAATCGACGAGTGGATTCATAATAAAAATATTTGGAAGTCCTATTTCATGGAGCAGCAGGAAACAATCGACTGTATCATTGAATTCAATGGAAGCTGAATATATCTCACTAAGCGAAACTTGTCAAGAACTTCAATGGACTAGACAATTGATGGGGGACTTTAATAAAGATATTAAAAAAATAACAGTGTTTGAAGATAACCAAAGTACTTTAAAAATGTTGAATCAAGAAAGTATAACCAATCGTTCGAAACATATTGATGTGAAATTTCATTATATTAGAGAGCTAAAAAGAAGTGGAGAAATAGAATTCGAATATTGTTCGACAGAAAGAAATGCAAGCAGATATCCTTACCAAACCATTGGGAGCTATAAAACTTGAGTACCTGCGGGAGAAAATTGGCTTGAAGATTATGAATATTTAGATCGAGAAGGGGTGTTGGAATCGACTAAATATTACATTCATATTTTGTTTATTGTCATGTATTTTATTTTTCAATATTGACATTAGTTAATTGTCAAATATAATTAATAAAAAGTCTGTCACTTGAATAATAGTATATTATTAAACGAGCAATTTATGTTAGCCATAATTCATGATGGGTGACGTTTGCGTCACGAGCCGCAGGCGAGGGGCGCAAGTCACCCAAGTGAATTATGGCCATAAATTGCGAGTAGAATACTATACTTTGTCCACGACACTTAATTTATTTATTAATAAATAAAAGTCAGTAGCGATTTGGCATATTACTAACCTCAAAATGTTGTTGCAGCTACTTCAAATAATTTGACATATATAGAGATGGGCGATACTGTAGAAAGTATCAATACAACGTACCGTTATAAATATATTGTTTTGAAATACTTAATATTAAAAAATATCGTTATGAAAAGTATCAACACTGCAAATTACAATATTTTATAGATACGACATATGTCAGAAACAAATTTCCTGAACAAAATACACAGATTTAATAGTTTATTCCATATTGTTCCCCCATCTCTAGTCGTGAATTATGAACCATAATACACTACAGTGTATTATGAACCATAATTCACGACAGTTGATATATGGGTACCATATACCTTTAGTTAGGAGGTAAAATATTGACTTATTATTAGGTGGTCGTGGACAAAGTTTATTATATACTTTAAATCCACCCTCGGAGCTAAATTTTTTTATGTTACAGTGGTCCGCCTCAGTAAGTGACCCGTTGCTCCGCTTTATTATAAAGAATAGTGTACTTGATGATTGTATTGTCTGATAAGCTCTTGAACACCTGCGCTGCGTTGTCAGATATACAAAATTTTCTTAAATATAGTATGCATACAAAAAGTTGTTTTAATTAATTCCTCTTTTCACAGCAATTTCGAGCGACTTTTTTTAATGTTTACTAATACATTTTATATTATGTATTTTTTTTTAAATATTTCCAAACTAGCTTTCTGAGAACATCACAAGCTAACATAGTTTACTGAAGTAATGTGAAACATTTGTATAGTAAGCCCAACAATTTTAGAAAATATATCTGCAACATTGCTTTATTTTATGGTCATAACACTGGCATTAGAAAGACTATTTTACTTTTTTACCAGAATGTAGTTTATAGTTCGGCGTGGTTCGGAAGCCGTATTGTATGTAATAAATATAACTTGAATTAAAAATTCTCAACAATTTTATTCATAATCGTACCAATAATTCAATTTTATGTCTTCACTAATTTTTTGTGATAAACGTACAGTTTTTAAATGTACAATTTGTATAATATAATGTTACGGTTTCTGTTTTTAAATATGCGATGCTTGTTATAAGTAGATGCTGCCAGTCGGACTCCCGCACGAAGGGTACCGTACCTTTATTCATAATAATAAATATTCTGCTAAATATTTCAAGCGTCTACCAGTTAACGTTATCAATATCAAGCAGAATATTCGAAAATTTATTTATTTACTCGGTCAATAATAATGGTTTTCTTCACCTTGGTGTATAATATACTATTTTTTATGTAATAGGAGGCAGTGTATTTAAATGTTTTATTTTGAGTTCAACGCCCGTTAATATAAATAAACTTTTTAGGTTAGGTTAACGTTATTCAACTTCTTTCGATTTTTATTTTATTTTCACATTATGAAGTACTTTTACGAACAGTAATGTCATAAACATAAATAACTAGGAATATTATTATCTAAAATATTTGAAAAAACGTAAGCTGCAAAAATTACTTGGCTAAGACGATTTAAATTTAACTTAAAAATTGCGCTCCGGTAGTTGAATCCTACACAGCTAAAATATTTGCTACAACATGCAGAGTGGTCAATCTTCACTTCAAAATATTGCAATTTAAATCAGCTAGCGTTAATAAAATGTTGATATTAAGAGAGATACAGGGTGTTAAACATGAAATATCAGTTATCGTTTTTTACAATAACTTTAACACTTTTTGACGTATATATGCACAAAAATTTGTGGTTGGGGGTTTATGGATATGAGAAATCATAATTTTGTACCTATTTCGATGTATTTTGTAGAGGGCGTCACATAGGCCACGTATGCGGCATAAATGTACTCAAAACTTTTTTGATTTCATATTAGCGCTACTTTTGTAAAATAGTGGTTAACCTAACTAGTGCGGAAAGTGATACTTTTCTGCACGACATTGCAGATCGACGAACGAAACAATCGCGTACGGAAAAGTTAGTTCACGCAAGTGTTAGGTACACTATTTTTTCTAATAGCATGCGGAAAAAACCCAAAAGTATACATAAAGAAACATTTATTATTAAATACATATCCACAAATTAATTATTATTATTTGACATTCATTTGAACAGGCTTACCGCCAGGGCCATTAAAAAATTATTGAAACACGCTTCTTTTTATAAAAAAATTCTAGCAAAATTCGAATAAATTTTTTAGTTTTTCAGTCATTTGGTAAACTACAATCATACGAATATACAGGGTGAATCACGACCAACGGGAGTCGGGACGGAGGTTTATAGCGAAACAGTAAAAGTTTTGGAATGTTTGTCACTTTAGTAGTTTGTACATTCATATTGGCTACGTTTTAAAATTATTTTGAATTATACATGATGTTCCAATAAAGTGTGGTGTATCAAAGTTATATTTTTTCTTATGGAACACCCTATTTTTTTATTGCATTTTCTGATTGTCATTAAAAATAAAATACTCCTTCATAATGGTTCCCTATACCTAAATACAGAGGGTTCCGAGTTATGCTGACTTTTTTAAAATGTGAACATTGATAACTCATTGATGTAACAAATTCTAGCAAATTTTCTCTTACATCTAAATAGTTGGATATTCGTTGAATGTATTCCACGATTGAGTACTAAGCATCTCTTTACAGCGTATTCAGAATTTTAGTGGACATTTTTTCCTCGTGGGTTGTTGGGTACCGAATTATACTGGAAATTTTTTTGACGTTTATAATGACAGGATATTTTTTTTGACAATCTAATTTTTATTCGTTCAAATGATAATTTTGATTCATTTCAACTACAAGCTTAGATGTTATCTAAATTCTTTGGACCATTATGATTGACGTTTATACTAAAAACGCTATTATTATACAGTGCTATTCAAAAGTCCCCTCCCCCCCTCGTATCTTTTGAACGGCTACACTTACATTAATAAATTTTGGATGGTGAAAATAAAGTGTTGTAAACTTCTCTACGAATGGTAACAGGTGACGTAATAGTAATAGATGACGTATCAGTGCCACTCTGGCCAATAATTTTAAATAGGACCGTATGGCAAGTAATATCTCGTTTGAAAGGCATTGACATTGGCTACATAGCCATATTAATTTTGTTTGGGTTTAAACTAATTTTCAAGAAAACATATTTGTATTCTGTGTAAATATAATTTATTAAATCGCAGAGCGCTTTCGGCTGTTAAGCCATCTTCAGTGCTTACCTACAAGTAAGTAAAAAAGTTGGAAAGTATAAAAGAAGTATATAAAAAAATTTTACTTACTCGTCAAGTAATTTGTACAAGAAACTTTGACAACACATTGACGTCATAAATTAAAATAACATTGAACTTAAAATGATCCCCTGTTAAGGGTTTGTTGAAACTAGATGTTAAACATTATAAAATTTTGTTAAAAATTATTTTAGACAACACGTGTTCGTCTAACGGATGTTGAAGTGACACTCCTTCAATTTTAAAAATTAGTATAGTATATGGATCTCTCTTGACATATATGTGAATTTTCTATTTTGAATTAGATTTAGTAATGGGTTCTCATTAGACCCTTAATCTTTTTCATTATTTTATAACTTGATAGGTTCTCATTAGACCTTAATATCAAATTATTTATTTATATTTTCATTTAGGAAGTTCACATATCTGTTTTGGGACATTTCAAGAAGATTTCTACAATGTCAATTTTAAACTCCTGTTAGAATGATTGAGTTCTATGTTCACTGTCATTTGTCATATACTAATTTTTAAAATTGAAGGAGTGTCACTTCAACATCCGTTAGACGAACACGTGTTGTCTAAAATAATTTTTAACAAAATTTTATAATGTTTAACATCTAGTTTCAACAAACCCTTAACAGGGGATCATTTTAAGTTCAATGTTATTTTAATTTATGACGTCAATGTGTTGTCAAAGTTTCTTGTACAAATTACTTGACGAGTAAGTAAAATTTTTTTATATACTTCTTTTATACTTTCCAACTTTTTTACTTACTTGTAGGTAAGCACTGAAGATGGCTTAACAGCCGAAAGCGCTCTGCGATTTAATAAATTATATTTACACAGAATACAAATATGTTTTCTTGACTTTCTAGTCATGTGTACTCAGCTATAAAATATTCACCTTAAACTAATTTTGACGGATGAATTAAATAAATACCAAAATTATTATTTCACATTTAAATATTGGAGATTTTTCGGTCCGCCTCTGGTTAGTTGTCAAAAAAACTGACGTTTTTAATTTAATAGTATTTGTTGCTTTGCAAAGTTTTTCTAAATAGCTTGAATATTTAATTTTATTATTGTTTAACGAGACGTTTAAGAGTTTACATAGGCAAAATGATACGTACTCAACACGACAAAGTAGCAGCTATCTTGATAATTGGTGAATGTAGAAAGAATCTCCATAAAGCGGAACGTTTATTTAATGAGAGATACCCAGATCGCCCAGATCTCGAGAACTTATTTGAGGGAGCTTCTTCACAAGTTTGAAGCAACAGGTAGTATTCAAGATGCCAAACGATCTGGTCGACCAACATTTAGTGATGATAAAAAAATGGATTATAGTTGTTGAAATGGTAGTAAACCCTACTTCCTCTTCAACTAAAGTTGCGTCTATCTGTGAAGTAAGTAAAAGTACAGTACAGAGAGTGTTGGCTAAAAATAAATTTCATCCATACAAGGTAAAAATGGTGCACCACCTTTCGGATGACGACCCCGACAGAAGACTCGAATTCTGTGAATGTATGACAAATAAAATTAGTCAAAACCCACATTACACAAAAACAATTTGTTTTAGTGACGAAAGTACATTTTGCCTCAATGGAAATGTGAATACACAAAATGTAAGGTATTGGAGTGACACAAATCCTCACACCTTTCGTGAACAACATACCCAATTTCCAGAAAAAGTCAATGTTTGGGCAGGTATTTTGGGAAACCATATAGTTGGTCCTGTTTTCCCAAATTCAAATTTAAGCGGTGAAGTGTATCTGGAGATGTTACAAAATGCAATTGAGCCGTTGATTATTGAAATTCTGGAAGATAATCCAGATGAGTTCGGCCATCTGGAAATAACATTTCAACAAGATGGTGCTCCTGCACATTATTATGGTGCAGTAAGACGTTACCTGGATGAAGAATATCGAGGTAGATGGATCGGCCGGTGATGTCCTATAGAATGGCCACCTCTCGGTCACCAGATCTGACACCATTAGATTTTTTTCTATGAGGGTACTTGAAATCCAAGGTTTATACTACGGCACCAGATAGCATTGGCGTTTTGATATAAAGAATTAGTGAAGAATGCAATGCAATTTCAGCTGACACATTCGAAGTACGACAAGAGTTTACCAATAGGATGTATTACTGTCAGGAAGTAGACGGAGCACATTTTGAACACTTGCTATAAGAATCCATTGTTGATATTTGATTAATTAAATTTAAAAAAATAAACCCAAACAAAATTAATATAGCTATGTAGCCAATGTCAATGCCTTTCAAACGAGATATCATTAACCATAAGGTCCTATTTAAAATTATTGGCCAGAGTGGCACTGTGACGCCATCTATTACTATTATGTCACCTGTTATAATTCGTAGAGAAGTTTACAACACTTTATTTTCACCCTCCAAATTTTATTAATGTAAGTGTAGCCGTTCAAAAGATACGAGGGGGGGGAGGGGACTTTTGAATAGCACTGTATACTATGGCAGGTTGATGAAGACGAAAATTATTGATGTTGTTGGAAATAAACACATTTGGTGTACCGAATACCACACGTGGTCAAATTAAATCCGGAAATTTTTTCTCGCTCATGAATATTTTTAGAAAATAGGCATGATGACTGATTTTGAAAAACTGCTCCATGATGTTTTTACGTATATACTTTATCTACAATAAATGCTATTTCTGTAAGCGTATATACTTTATCTACAATAAATGCTATTTCTGTAAGCGTATATACTTTATCTACAATAAATGCTATTTCTGTAAGAAAATAGTTATTTTCCTAACTAGTCAGAAAGTCCTGGGTTTTCTTGTTTTTGTTTTGGTTTCCTTTTTCTTATTTTCTGATATTTTTATACATAGTTACACTTTGATCAACCGGGTTTGGGCCTGGGTTTTCTTTTTTTTTTAGTTTTTTATTTCTTATTTTCTGAAATTTTTATACTTAGTTACACTTCGATCAACCGGGTTTGGGCCTGGGTTTTCTTGTTTTTATTTAGTTTTCTATTTCTTATTTTCTGATATTTACATATTTACTTCAATATTGTTATGTTACTACTAAATTTGGCAACGTTGGAATCTTTCGGAAAAATAAGCTCTCGTCAAAATTTGAATCATTTTGTTCGATTAGTTATCATAGAGATGAATCCTAAAGTGTATCGATGGTGTGCGGTTCCACAATGTAATTCAAAACAGATTTTCGGATCATAGATATTTGCGAAAGTACGACGTCACTCTCTTCTGATTGGTGTTTGAGATAAGATGGCGGATGATTAAATTTTGTGCTTATATTTTTACCAAAATAAATGTAATCACACATGTAAAATAAAAATAAGTGATTTATTTAGAATCTCTGTATCTTATATAATTATATCAAATCAATATTTTAGCGATTCTAAGTGACTGTCATCATGCCTATTATTTTCAAAATATTCATGAGCTCAAAAAAATTTCCGGAAATAATTTGAGCTCTAGTGGTATTAATAATGAAAACCCCATTTAAAAAGCATTGGTTATTTACGCGTGCTTTTGGGTGTTATAATGAAAGTCAAATAATAAAAAGCGTTATTCATTTACGCACGCTCTTTAACCTGAGTATAATGTATGATTTCACACATTTTTTTGGGTTCGTAAATGCCTTATTGTAAAGGTGGTCGTAGATAAAAATCCTTTATCTACAACTGTCACATAACGGGTACGATTTGACACTATTTTTAGTGTCATAATGACGTATATTACCGCACTAGTGCGTTCTTGAATACATTACCGCACTAGTGCGATAATAATCAAGAAAAATATAAATTCTAAAATTAATTATTTAAAATAACACTGGAAGCTGCATTTTCAGTTTCCGAAAGGAGATTGTCTTCGCTTGAACTCATTTTTATAGATTTTTGTTCATTCAACTTTGACAATTTGTTGACATAACTAATTTATTTTATTTCCACAGCTTTGTTTGCCTTTTTTGTTATGGTCACAAAATATGATATACAGTACCTTATGTTTGCAGTCAATATTATCAAAAATACGTTGGATTGAATTTTTTTAAATTTTATGATATAGGTACTGTTAATAATACTAATAAACAGTTGTAGAAAAATTTTGTACGTAACACGTGTGATAGGAATTATTAACGCACTTATGTGATTACAATAATAATAATGTCCATATCCCACTAATTACGTAAATAACTATTTTGCATCCCAAAAAATTATGCTATAACCTTTTTTGTAGCTGCAGGATCAGCTTCAATACAATGTATAAAAATATTTAGTTGAGTTGTTTTAATTTAGGATATTGGTGATAGATTTATCTATAGTATTCTATAGTTACGAAACAAATCACAAAAAATTTATTATAATTTTATCAGTTATTTTAAAAATAGTAAGGAAATCTTGTAACCTATCACCTTCCAATTTTTTATTTGACTGTTTAATGTATACATTTTTGGATTTTCCACTTATTAGATTCATCACAACTGGTAATAGCTAGGTATGGTTCACGCAAGTGCTGTATTTCTTTCGCGTTCTAACTGATTATAGTTTCGTTCTTAAGACGATACAAAAACAAAAACTTTTTTCCTACCTTTTTGGAAGGGGTGATAAAGTGTTAGTTCCAGAACCATCCAAAATTCGAGTCTGCGCACTATACAGCTCTCGATACGATTTAAGAAGAGTTCATGTTCATAAATGCCAATTATCATTTTTGAGTTTTGTCCTCTACCAGTGACTGTGCCTAAATAGTAAATAATTTCAAAAGTAGTGAAGTGATTACTGATAGATCCAGCTTGGTTATTCGAAAATCATGTTTGTGACAACGACAAAACTATTACTACTTTTACTTTTTCACCAGAATTATAGTTCGGCAGCCGTTTGTGTTGTTTCCGACAATAATATGAAAATTGTATGCGAATACATTGTACTCGATGATATTTATAAAGAATATTTCAGTTTATTTCAGTTCAATTTCCTGTTACCTCCAGATTCAACGTTATTAATAGCGAATTCGAATTTAACAGAAATAGAATACTTTCATAAGCCACCGGATCGATTGAAAGGATTGAGTGTTTTGGAAATTATAAATAGTTCAGTGAAGATAATCTCCAATTCGACGTTCAATGATTTTGTGGGTTTGAAAATTTTGAATTTGGGATTTAATTCCTTGGAAGATATAAGTTTTGTGGAGAGTTTACCTAAAAGTATAAAAAAACTTTTACTAAACAATAATAATATAAGTTTTTTATCTGTCGATTTTACAACGTTGTCATTGGAAACATTAGATTTAAGCTATAATAAAATTAAATCTGTTAATTTCGAACAGGTGAGACGTGTATATCGTATTAATTTCAGCAATAACGAAATTGTTTCTATTTTTTTTAAACATTTTGATGATTGTTTGAATAAATATAATTTAAATTTAAGTTCTAATAAAATTGTTGACTATGATGATACTGGAATGTCATCAAAAATCGATTTAGATTTAAGTTATAATAATAATTTGAGATCCGTAAAATTAGGAGAAAAGGAATATTTGAATTTGGCACATAGTAAGGTGGATGATTTCGTTAACGGAACTTTTGTGAATTCCGTCGATTTAAGATCATTTAATAATGTCAACATAGTAAATCTAAGTCTCACTGATCTGATCTTAAAAGACACCAATTTTAGTGATCAGTGGAATTTAATTACAGAAAAATTTAAACCTATATCATTTAACATTCCTTCTTCATTGGATCTGTCTAATTCATCGATAACCAGAATTCCTGAAAATTATTTTCTTTCAAATTCTCACCACGTAGTAAATTTCAGTTTTAATAATATTCAAGTTATTCCAACAAATACTTTTACACAAAGCAATTTGTTCTTTTTAGATTTGTCCAATTCAAAAATACAAACTCTGCAACCGTCCAGTTTCCGAGAAGGTAGCATATTTTCATTGAATTTGAATAAAAATAAAATCTCTTCTTTGGAAAATTTCGTCAAAAATACGAGAATTGACATCATCGACTTATCGTTTAATCCGATCAAATATATAAAAAAAAATTATTTTGTAAATTGTAAAAAATTAAAAAAAATTATTTTGTCGAATTGTCTTATTCAGAATATAGAGCCGGGAACCTTTTCAACTACATTATCTAACTTAGATCTAGATTATAATAATTTGACTGTTTTAAATGAAGGTATGTTTGTTGAATCTTTAATAGAATTGAAATTAAACGGAAATCCCGTTGTTACGATAAAAAGAGGTTCGTTTAGCAATTTGTACCGTCTCAGTAAATTAGATTTTTCCAATTTGAGAATAGAAAATATAGAACCACATTCATTTACTAATTTAAAGAATATTAAAGAAATTAATTTGGCTAATAACCGAATAAAATTAATAGAATCAAATTTGTTCGTAAACGTTGAGAAATTATGGAAAATCGATTTTAGTAATAACCCAATTAATAAAATCAATAAATTTTCGAATAAACTCAATATATTAGATCTGACGTTAACTTTTAACGACGATTTTCAACCAAGCAGTATAGAAAATTTGAATATACGGAAATTAACTATTAAAAATTCCACCATTTCAACTTTAAAATCGGGAAGTTTTAAAGGTTTATACGGTTTAACAGAGTTGTATTTTGATAATTCTTCAATCGGTTCTCTAGAACCGGGAGCTTTACAAGATTTAATCAGTTTAGTACATTTAGACGAGCAAAATTTATTTAAAAACATCAAAAATATAAATAGAAACGTTTTAAACGATTTAAAATCGTTGGAAAAGTTAAATTTATCCAGTATGGATTTGAAAAATTTAGATTCTTATTGTTTTGACGGTTTGAATAAGGTGCAAACCTTAGATTTAAGTCATAATAATATTTCCGAATTGAAATCGAATACTTTTTACGGATTGGAATCTTTGGAAACTTTAGATTTAAGTAACAATAACATTGGAATATTCGAAAAGGAAGTTTTTATCGATATAAATAATTTAATGGTTTTAAATTTAGCATTTAATAATCTAGAACGCATTGACGTTAGTCTGTTTCAACATTTTAAACATTTGAAAGAATTAAATGTTAGCAACAATAATTTCGGTTCAAGTGCTTTTCGAATAGGAACATTATCAAGTTTGATAGAACTAAAAATTTTAGATTTGTCTAATAATTCTTTGAATTACTTGGATGTTAGAACTCTTTTTATGTCTTTGAAAAAACTTTCCCACTTGTATTTAGATCAGAACAATTTAAAAACTTTGGATTATAATAGTCTCTTGAAAAATTGTAAAAATCTTTCTTATGTCGGTATATCTTATAATATGTGGAAATGTGATTATTTACCTGATATCTTGGAAAGTTTGAATAACAATAATGTAAGTTATTATCCCATTGTTCCCGTTTATGATGTTGATAACATCGAAGGGATTTATTGTACTTAATGATAATTGCAAATATTTATTTTGTCTGGTAACCACTGTCTGAAAATTCATTAATAAACTGAAATAAATTACTAGTTTTTATTAGCAGTTACTAAAATTCATTAAAATCCAAAATAATTCAACCCACGTAGTATAATATACAGACAACCGACTCCAACCGAGTCTTGTATAGTTTGGCAAACTTATCTGAATCTGTGAAAGGAATGTGGCTGAAAACATTCGATATTGCCACGTTCAACTATGAAAAAGCTAAAGTGCTAAGTATGTACTGATAATAATTAAAAAATAACATCAATAATGAGAAAACTTTTGTTCTTTAATATGATTGTTTCATTGGATTTTTTCTATTACCATTATTTTTCTAATTTGTTATTAAAAGGTAAACACTTTTCCAAATATGTTATAGGTTTTGTTCAAGCCGGCAACGTCGTGTGTCGTATCTGTCACAGTCTAAACATCAGTTATCATCAACCCGAGTTTAGGTTTTTGATACAACGCGCCGTTAGTGATCGTAAATAAACTTTGGAAAAACAGGGAAAACCTTCTGAAATTTTAACCGACTTATTAAATTTTTATCAGTCAATCTTCAAAAAAAATGATACAAAGTTCAGCAACCTCATCATTTCCTCCAGCCCTCTTTATAGTTTGTTTTATAAGTGATGATAGCCAGTAATAGGACATTATGAAAACTGATCCAATCACAATTTGTATATTTTAACACTATTATATATTGAATTTGTCTTTCTTTGAGCAAAAAATGGCGTTGGTTCTGACCATATATATAATTGGAATTATTTAAGAGAAGTCCCTTCTTCATTGGACTTTCAATCAGTACTTAAACTCATTGATGTGCTTAGAATGGTCTCAACTGCACAGTTACACATTAACCCCTTCTTAATTATCTGTGGATTACATTTTTGCTCATCACCATTTTCGAGCATTGTCTGTAACAACATAAATAATCAGTGATTTATGGGTACATATTATTTGTACAATAGCACGATACTTATACCTTGTTTTTAAACTAAGAGAAGCGATTTGAATTTAAGTTAACATTTCTGCAGCCTAGTGATTAGTTGAATTGCCACCCGTTTCACACAGCTTTTTTGATATAGTTGAAATAATACCCTTCTTCTTCAAGTCAGCTATTTGCAAACATGCTTGGGAAGAGTGTCATCAAATTCAATGGGATTCATCAAAAATAATATTAAAAGAACCCAATAATAAAAGACGGAAAATCAAAGAAAGTGCTTTAATACAACTAAATGCAGATAAATGTGTAGCTAGTATTTCAGCCGAATGTAGTCAAATTTGGTTACCAATGTTAGAAAGAGAAATTTCCAATAATCAATTACCTGCGTTATCAGGATAGCATCATAAGTTTTTATCCAGGTTTTCTTATGATTTATAATTTGAATAGTTGTTAATCGATACACATTTCAATACACAAAATCACAAAACTGAGTAAGTATACATATTTCAAAAACTTAAATATTCATACACAAAAAAACTATCAAGAAACGCGTTTTATTAACAACATTTCCAATATAAGCGGAAAAAACGCGCTATCCCAATAAAAACCGTTCTTGGAACGTGCACTTCACTGGATTCCATTTCTAGTAGACTATCATATCGTTGGAATGTCATAAAATGAAATATTTCATTTCACATTTTGCCAGAGATATGATCTACTATGAATGGACCTTAATAAAAATTTGATAACAAAATTTTGCAGTCTTAAACTTCAAAATATTTTTTGATTGTCTAGTTGTCAAATTTTTTCTGTTCTGTCAGTTAGGGATAAAAATTAATTTCTACTTATTTTTTCTTGACAACGGTAGCTGGAACGCTACCGAAACGTTGAAATAAAGAATTTAAAAATATTGTGGTTTAATTTCCCAAGAAATTAAAAAAAGAATGAATAATATACCACAAGGAACATACAGAAAATACCCTTCTTGGAGTGCGTCATCGATTGTGACGTATATCCGGGTTTTCGGCATGTCGTTTATTTTATTTGCTATTTTGACATATAGCTAACCTTAAATTTGATAAATGAAATCATCAGGATCGTATTGAGCCAAAGCCGAGAAGGCTATGAAATTAATAATTACCAGCTTATTTTTCTAACTGAAAATACTCTAGAACTTTCAAAATGTTGATGTTTTTTCGTGTACCTATCTAGGCATATTTTTGTAATATTTAGATAAATATAACAATAAGATTAATATTCACTTCTCATAAATAATAATTGACCGTAAGCAACAAAGTACACACCTGACAAGAACTGTCAGTGTGACAGTAGAAAAAGACGTAAGACACATTGCCGCTACGAAAGTTACGCCTTCATAGTATTTTAACCTCGCGATTGATAGGTTGCGCTGGCGCGTAATCTAAACATCAACCAATAAAATTTTTGTAAGTCAAAGATTAGGGTTAATGTTTGTAAAACATTCAAATGATTCATTATTGTGATATTTTTATTAGGATTAATCACAGACCTGCCTTCTTTTCCATTTCTTCCTACGTAATGTAATAGAAGGAGATTAACAATCGATGACGTACACCAAGAAGGGTATTATTTCAACTATACAATTGACAACGATATTTGTCAGTTCTGTGTTTATATTAAAATATTATAACCTTAATCTTTATTAGGTAAGTACATATTTTTCACGCTTGTTGTTTTATTTTCAACTAAGTATTATATTCCAACTAAGTTGAATGCTATTTTTATGATTTATTCAGTTTGATAAACAAAATCCATGCTTGTTTTTTCTTGTTAATAATATAAATTACCAAGTATAATTTTATTATTGTAAATATATCTACATCAAGCTTTACTCACATTACAGTACATTATTATGGTATTCTTCGATGTCAAAACTTCTGTTGACTTCTAGGTCGTGCTCAAATGTGAATAGAGAATAATTTAAACATACAGTAGCTTTTTTGTACATATTTATACCATCCAATTTGACATGAATAACTTATGATAACCTTACATTTTGTTGACAATAATGTGACATTTGCTTACAACTTTCGCCATGACCTGCGGCCAATGATGATTCAAATTGTAGACTTGCATTGATCCCTCATTGGACACGACACCTGGGAGCAATATAATACATATGTCACAAAATTGTCAATTAGTTCGAAATGTCCAGAACCTTTCGGAACACTCTTTTAATATAGTAACTTTCAGTGGTGTGAGTGAGGTTTCTTATAATGCTCCTCCTAGTTTAAAAAAAAGGTATAGAATATGTCCACCAACTAATATATTGACAGTAATGACAGTCGTCCTGATTAGATTTTAAATTTGTAATTTGGTTGTTTTGTATTGATTTAATGATCTCTTTTATGATAAACAGTGAGATACTGCTTTTAAAAAACCTAAGCAATGTCGGAGAAAGCACACCAAATCAAAATTAAATGAACT
>CAJUYI010001699.1:0-20381 GCA_910591695.1 Galerucella pusilla
TAGGTGAACATTACCAGCAAGTGCTGAGCAAGTGCATACTTGGAATGGTAATAATAATAATAATCTTTATTGCTTATAAAAACAGAAGTTTTACAGCAAGGATTTGGAAGTACAAAAAAATTGACTTATCTAAAATCTAAAATACAAGAAAAACTTTTTTATAGAAACTTAGAATTAGTATATAGTTAAAAAGAGAGAAAAAAACATTATTGCTTAATATAAAGTGTGCCCTATAAAATGTAAGAAAAAGCCGAACTTATATAAACAAAAAGGAACATAAAACTAGTACACGTTAACTTGAACTATTTTATGGTTTTATTGATTGCAAAGTCCAGGTTTCACATAAACAAATGACATCAAATCTACTACTTTCTTCAATAAAATGCTCAAAATTAACGTAACCTCGACAGTTCCAAAAAACTATTTGTATTAATGGCTACATGTATCCAGGACCTGTTGTGTTTATAGGCGCTTGTGTTTCTTGTAGGAGATTCTTCATCTTCACTTCTGTTCCGTTTATTTGGATTAGTTATTTTAGGGACAATTTTCGGAGTACGATGCAAATATTTTATTGTGAATTTCTGCCCATTTTGGTTTTTTGTCTCAAGTTCTTTGCGTAATTCCTTAAGATAATGTGCTTGTGATGGTGTCAAGTTAGGTTGAATGGATTTATAATTAATTGGTTTAACTGATTTCTTTTTTCTCAGAACCTCCAGCGCAGCCTCAGCAGTAGAAAATTACACCTTATAAGGTCTCGGGTTTCGATTGTTATTGGGTTTCCCTAAACGAATTCCGCTGGAAATACAAGCTGACGCGTTGGCTGATATTTCATTAATACACTGTTTGACCAAGTCTTTATCTTCCATAGAAGAATTTTCTACCAGTCCGTATAACATTATATTCGATCGTTCATTTCAAAATGCACATTCTCATAATCTGATTGCTTATTGGCTTCTAGAACAGATAACCTATTTTTAAGTTGTTGGTTCTCAGCATGTAGAGTGGAGATATCTAATACGCAGTTATTAATTGTTTGTGTTTGAGAAGCAACAAGCTCAGACAACTATGGACTCTTGTGTTGCATAAGGATATAGCCTGGTTAAGTTGCGAAAACTGGGCCATAATTGCTGCGAAATGCGTCGGTTGAATATCTTCAGAACTAGAAGAGCATTTTTCGCATTTTTCACACTTCCACTTGATAAGCGTATTTGGGTTTAAATCAATCGGCTGTGGCTTCGCACATACACCGTGCCATTGCGATTTGCATACTGAACAGGACAGACTACCTGAATCGTTTGTCGACACTGTTTTCGAACACGCATGACAATCTGACATGCTGATAATAATTATAAGAAATGGCTTGTTTTATAAAATGGATAGTTATTGTTACTATTTAATTATAGTTTCAAGATGTTTTTACTCACATACAATAGTAAAATTGAAGACACTCACTACACTTTTTTCTTGTATATGTTAGGAATATGTAAATATTTCTTTGTTTCCTTGAAAAAAGATAAAACTATTGGAGCACCACTAAAACGATGTTTACTGTTGAAAGGCCACAATCCAAATCGAAATAACAGCGTATTTGATATAGCTGTAAATATTGATGGTTTGCCTCTTACGAAGAGTACGAACAGTTCC
The DNA here is from genome assembly GCA_910591695.1 of Galerucella pusilla. Lineage (NCBI taxonomy): Eukaryota > Metazoa > Arthropoda > Insecta > Coleoptera > Chrysomelidae > Galerucella > Galerucella pusilla. Next base: position 1,645 of record CAJUYI010001699.1, read on the forward strand.
TTCTGGCCTATTCTGTGTGACATTAAATCAATTCCAAGTTTGAAAAACAAAGTATTTCTTGTTGCACTCTATCATGGTCCTGAGAAACCTTCTAATGCTGACAGGTTTCTTCAAGACTTTGTTAGTGAAGCAAGAGATTTACTATATAATGGCAATTAAATAAGAGATAAATTTGATTGTACTTTAAATATTTAAATGCTTATTTGTGATTCACCAGCAAAGGCATATGTTTTAAAAGTAAAATCTCATTCTGGATTTAAAGTTGCACAAAATGTGCAATTGACTGTAGTAGATAGATCTGTATGTTTCGTAAAAACCAATGCTACATCAAGAACTGATCAGTCATTTCGGGAACAACAACAAACAGATCATCATTCTGGAAAAACTGTACTTCAACACATTCCCAATTTTAATATGATTTATAATGTTCCTATAGATTATATGCATTGCGTTTTATTAGGAGTTACAAAAGTTATTATGTGGAAAAAAATGGCTGGGTATGTTACGGGACAAAGGATTATTCGGGTCTCTATTTCAAACATCCAAAAATGAGCTCTGTACATACCAACTGTTAGGTTATTAAAAACTTATCAGGATTGTTTTAAGCGTAATTAGTACAATTCTGCCGTGCTTAATGAAATGCGGTATCTGCAAAAAATGTGAAATCGAGTTTTTGTTACACTTGGGTTTATTATGAGTCTAAATATCATCTTACAACTTGTAAAAGCGGTATCTACAGTTTTAATGAGTAAATTGTGTATATTTTATATGCCTTATGTCCTGAATTTTCCTGATTGCTTAACGAAAACGCCGTATATGCCTTAACCTTAGTAATAAAGCGGTATCTACCAACGGACCAGATGTAGTTACGGCCTTTTCTTAAGGGATGCCGCAAATGCCGCTTTTTCTCTTTGCAACACGTGCATAAATTGGCGGCATTTCCTCACAACACACAAACGCTTTAGTTTTCAACTTGATCGAGTGGTGTCAATTTATGGTGCAAGGTGTCAGTTAGAAAAGTGTATTATTCAAACAATTAATAGTAACAAATATATTATAAGTCTTATGTGAATAGTTAGTTAACATATTACACATATTGACTTGAAATTTTGCATCATGTCAAGTAATCAAACCAAATTAATACTAGCATAGGCTGCACAAAACGAAAAATCAGAAAATGATTGCTTGGAAGAACCAGATATTAATAATACGGAGATGACAGCGTAAGTGAAAATGGTTTTTTTGAATTTGTGATTTATAAGTATGTTATAATTAAAACATCCGATTAATTAATTTACTTAAATCCTTACAGACATTCAAGTTATGTGTTACACGAACTACAGCCAGCAAATATATCATCTATAAATACTACAGGTTTCATTAAATTGAGTAACTCATGTACTATTTCGAATCAGAAATTAAAAGCTTGGTTGAAAAGCTCAAATTTGCCTGAATTGCTCCAGCAACCCTTGTTATACATGATGCAGTCCTGACAAATACCAAAGATTAAACATTAATAAAGAAAACAATTCTGAAAATGAACAAAATGAATTTTTAAGAACACCTGGAATAATTAATAAACAACCTGATACACCTCAAGAAGAAGCAAATGATAACAATGATAATATTCCCCTAATACATTTACGAAGCAAAAAACCCATATCAAATAATGACGCCGCTGAAAATCCAAATACAAGAGCCGCAGATTTAGTGTATGTATCTTATACAAAAACTAGAACTATCCGTAAGCGAAAAAAGTATGATACGGATTTAAAAACCCGTAAATCATTAAAGTTAAGAAAGCTCGCTGAAGTTCAAGCAGTGCTACCAGGATGCAAAAGCAGCTGTAAGAAGAAATGCTCTCCTTTAATTTCTGAACAACTACGGACAAAGATTAAAAGCGAATTTTGGAAAATTTCCAGTATGGAAAGAAAAACATTACTATTGAATACTTGCAAACGTTTGCAAGTTAAACTCAGGACAACAACTGAGAGTTCAAGGAAACAAAATACTTTCAAATATTATTTTACCAATGAAAGTGGAGAAATGGTAGAACTTTGCAATACTTTTTTTTCAACAACGTTAGGCAACAACAAAAATAATGATAGAGTTTTGCACGATACATTGTCAAAAACTCCGAAAGGCCAGTTAGTAGCGCTTCCTCACGGACGTGTGGAGAAAAATAGACTGTGAAGATATAATTGCTCACATCGAGTCTTTCAACTCTTGTGTGTCACATTATCGGAGAGAACACGCTCCAAATGTTCGATATCAAGGAAGTGACGTAACAGTCTCGATTATGCACAATGATTTTCGAGAAAAATACCCAAACACTGAAGTGTCGTATGAAACTTACCGAAAGAAGATCAAAGAAAAAGGTATATCGTTTGCAAAACTTGGGCATGAAGAGTGCGAAGTATGCGAGGCATTTAAAATGCACAAACGCAATGAAAATAATCCAGTAGAGTCTTGTGTTACTTGTGTATGCTGGAATAAACACATAGCGCGTGCAAATGAATCTCTGCAACTGTATAAGAAACAATCAGAAAGTTCCTTCGATAATAAAACTGTGTGTTTCAACTGATTTACAAAAAATTATCATGTTGCCTAGAATAGATATGTTTGAATGTGTACTTTTTATGAAACGATTAATAGCATACAATGAAACTTTTGCTCCTTTAGGAAAATTATCGCAGAATGCGGTTATGTGGCACGAGGCCATAAGTAAACGCAGTAAGGAAGATTTAATTAGCACATTTTATGCATTTTTCAAGTGGCACAGAGATGCTTCAAATTTTATAATATGGCTGGATAATTGCGCCAGTCAAAATAAAAATTGGACTTTGTTCACTTTTTTAATCAGAATGGTGAACTCTGATGAAATATCGGCAAAAGGTATAACTTTCAATTATTTTGAACCAGGCCACACATTTATGTCGGCTGACAGTTTCCACCATCAGGTCGAGTTCTCTATGAAGAGAAAACAGAAAATTTATGACTTCAATGATTTTTCTGATGCAATTGGAAGTGCCTGTAAGGGAAACGTGGAAGTCAAAAAAATGGAGCACACTGATTTTTATAATTGGAAAAACCTCACATCACAACAAAAATTTAAAAAAAAACAATCGTCCATATTTATCTGACATTTTCCAAATTATTGCCGAACGTGGTCAGTACCTATATATTAAAACATAAAAATTCCTTTAATAAGAAAACTACAAAAAATTTGGACTTTTTAATGAAAAGGGCAATGAAAAAGGGGGAAATTCTCAAAAGTGTAGAGCGCTTAGATCGAGCCCAGGGATTTTCGAAAGAAAAAAAAAGAAAGTATTCTAAAACAATGAGTTGCTGCCAGAAAATCGAAAAATATTTTGGAAAAATCTGCCTACAACCATGTCGCATGAAGACCACCAAGAATCTTCAGATGAGTCATAATATGCATTTATAATTTAGCAACAATATTTTCTTTAGTCTGGTAACTTGGAATTCAATATTTCCGTTCTACATTTTTAATAAACATTTAAACAATGTGTTTTTATTATTTACTGCACCAGCAGTTACACGATATTTGAGAAACTAATATTACAAAAATATGTACATTTAATAACAATAATTAAAATAATAATTTAATGCATATTTTTTATTTTATTAATTTACGGTTATTACCTTTACAATTATTACAAGGACACTAAAAACAGTTTCAATATATCAAATACCGCATCTTGCTTTGGGAAACTAATTTGCTAATTATACTTGTTACCTAAATTAGAACGCAGTTAGTGATTTTTTGGCTAGTGGATAAAGGAAATGACGGAATTTCGTCTTTCCTGATAATTTTAATATGAAGTAATTTATGAAAACATATTTTTTATCACTGAGAAAATATTAGTCATTGAAGTACAAGGAAAAAACTATAACGCCTGATTATTCAGTTTCGCTCCGTACGTAGATACCGAGTTTTCATTTAGCACGGCAGAATTGAGGTCACAGGAATCCTTTCACTATTTTTAAACATCTCCCTGAAGGGTACCTAAAAATAATTAATAAGTATTCACCACTTATACTTCAGAACTGCATAAGAAACAATGAATCCAATATTTAAATCTATTCTGAATTTACTGACTACCTTATTTTTATTCAAATGGGATGATCACCAGATCATGCTATTAATTTGAGAATTTGAAAAGATCAAAGATTATTTTGTTTACATGGTGTACCAAATTGAATTGATGACAATCTTGTCATATCTGTCAATCTTGGAAATTATTCCTCTTAATGTGATTATAAATCATAAGGTCAGCCTCCCATTCATAGATCTACTGATTAAAGATCATTGACATGTTTTATTAATTAATAGTTTTCTCCATACAATTTCTGTCATCAGAGGTTATCCTTGTAAGTAGGTAGGTACTTTGCTAATAAATAGTTGAATAAAAGAGCACCTTGTTTTTGAAGACCATTATCGATACGTAGACAAGGGATAGTTTTTTTGTCCTTGTGAGGTTCTTGAAATACCACATAGAATAGCAATTTTGAAGATTTTGAAAATACCATTGAGTAAGCGTAAATTTCATTAAAGTGATCCTGTTGGAGCTCCACCACTCTGTCTAAGTGGATATCAAGTTTTAAGCTCAACTCAAGATCCTGTCTTCATATCTGTAGGCACAACCACTTTGAGGCCACACGACATCTACGGTGAGTTCAGTTATCAGTTCTACGATACTCAATCCTTTTAACATTTATTTAAAAAAGTACTCACTCAAATTTCCTTTTAGGTCTCTTATACTTATTCTTAGTTTTTATCTTTTTCTCTTCTTCATTTGTGCTGTATCCAAACCAACTTAATACATATGTAGTCGAAAAACTGTACCCTCGACTTTACCCAAGTATATATGGACCGTTAAGATCAAGTTGCGGAATAAGGTTTCCACCCAACTGAGGTAACACCTACATCAGTCCTCTAGCAGGGACACTTACTACTTGATTTGCAACAGGTATTGACTTTATCGTTATGGAAAAAGTGTAGGTACTCTATTTATGTAAGACGTATTGGAGAATCGAAAAATTGTGCTAAAATTTCTATTCCGCCAGTGTCTTAGAATTTGGGAACGATCAACCTGTTACTTGCCCATGTCACACGCCTCTGGTAGTAGCCAGAAACGTTTGTTTAATATAATTAAGTAGGGTGTACACTGTCTACTCTTTCTGGAAAATATTAAATGTATACATAAAACAGTTTTAAAGTACTCAGCACAAATAGTTTTCAAATTTTTTAACAAAACACCCTGTAAATAAGTAAGCAGCTACATTTTATTTAGGTGTTTTGGGTTGAATCTGCATAATTTGAAGTCAGGATTCTAGTATTAAATTATTTCCAATTATTATATTTCCTGAAAATGGAGCTTTTGAAAAATTAATGAGTTATTCCACTTTTATGATTTGTGGTAAAATAAACTTATGGTCCAAAAATCAATATTCTTGAAGTATTTTACCGCTAAATTCAAAATTTTTAAATATCTTTAAATAAGAAGTGAGAAGGTACCGGCAGGTCTTCTCTCATCGTCTGTAGACAAAGTAAGTCAACAACTGTGCAGTAATCCATTCAATTATTTTAACACCAGTTTTAAGTAAAAACTAATAGTTGCAGCCGTTATACTGTAAGAATCTGGATTACTGCACAGTTTCTTGAAACACAGTTTTTGGAGTTCCCATACAATTTCTTGGAGTACCTAATAGTTTCCTGGAATAAAAAGTTACCTGGATACAGTTTCCTGAAATAAAAGTTTCCTGGGATACAAGTCCCTTTGGAGTAACAAGTTTCATGAATACAGTTTCCTGCATAGAGTTCCATGGAGTATACAGTCCATAAGAATACATCAGTAGTAGGTACCTCTTTGTTCTGAAACTCTAGGTATCTGTATTTATCTCACATTTCAGAGAGTGCTACTGTGAGTGCAGTCCAGCCTGCATTTATGCAACCTTTGGTAATTCCTGATAGTAATGGTGAAAATTTAAATCCTACTATTGACCTACTTAGTTTACTATTACGAATTCTCACTTACTATATTAATATTCCATTTTATTTCCAGAATTCCGTACAACAGTTCTAAAAGAACTAAATTTAATCATTTCAAAATTGAATTCTTCGATAGTTCGATGCACCTGATTCTAAATTTCAATAATGATAGACGGATAGTTGGTACAAAATCAAAATTTATTGAAGATGTTTTACCCAAATTCCCTGTATCTGAGGAGGCCCTGCAACAGCTAGAGCTAGATCTATCACAGGATCAAAACATTGGTATTGGTATTGGTATATATTGGTAATATATTTTTATAAATATATTTTTATAATGAATGAATACATTAAATGCACTTCCCATACTTGTCAAATTGCTTTAAAACATTTTCAACTTTTTTTGGAAATCATTCTTGACAATTGTGGCATAAGTGGAGTATTTTAGTTAATTGCACTAATGACATAATGTTTTTAATTATTTAACTGCATAATTTAGGTTACAAGACTTGTTTACGATGAACATTTTTTTACAATTTTGGAATTGAGCCATGTGGGTGGAGTATCAGTTGAAGATGGTTCAAGAAAACTTATGTACAAACTTCTTACAAATAAAGTAGGTGTGAAATATTCCTGGGAAGGAGCGACAGGAAAAGCTACATTCAAACACCTCAATTTGGCGTAGGTTATAATGATTAAGATAATTTTTTTAAATTTGCTAAAACTACTAAGATATTATTAAACAGTAAAACATAAATATCCAACATTCGCTAATAACAAATATCCGCAGTCTTTTTTTTTTATTCTGTTATTTAACGTCGGTCTATTTCTGCGACTGAGGCTAATCACCGACGCCGGGAGCACTCTACCCCTAGCCGGAAATTTTGGCGAACCCACTAGTGTTCCAACCAGTGGTAGCGTTCTTTAACGAGCCTAACATCCATGGACTCGCAGTCTTAAAAATAGGTGTTATCTACAGTTCCATAATAAAAGGTAGGCTTTTAGTAGACACATTTTTTTTAAGTGTGACACTGATGATGCCTATGAGTACTGATCTTGAGATAATTGCTGTGATAAAACTTTGACTGGTGAGAGCCAAAGATAGGATGGAGAAGACATCAAAGAAACCTGCTGAAGATAATGGCGGTGACATATAATAATGAAATTTAAAATTTTTTCTCTTAATTGGAGTTTATTTTGTTTTTATGTGTTGTTTTAAATAAATAAAAATAATATTTTTTCCTTTATTAGAGTTTATTTTGTTTCAAGTTATGTATGTTTTATTTGGTGTTGTAAATAAATAAGAATATTAATTTTAATATTGTTTCTTTATTGGGTGTAGCAATCCATCTGGTCATCATATTCCTTAATATTAAGCAAAATTGAAGCAGAATTAATACAAAAATATTATTAAGTTAATTTGAACAAACTTCATTGTGATAATAATTATGCATGTGACTCAATAATTATTATCACGTTATATATAATTATAAATGTTACGGCTAAAGCCCGTATATGGGATAATACTAGAATTACCCGGAGTGGATTAAGTTGGTAACTCGGCAACGAAGAGGAAGGAAAAATAACCATTCCATTCACCCTTCCCCTTCGTTGCCTCTACCCACTTTATTTGGATATAAATTTAACATTATCCGGGTAATTCTAGTATTGTCCAATATACGGGTTAGTAATTACAACAATTACTAAAATGGGTACAAAGTAAAAAGATAAATCCAATGTTTCACTTATGTAAATACTATCCAGCTTGGTACAAAATGGTATAGTTTTATACATGAAAAATTGATCATAACCAGTATTAACAATTTACTCGCAGCACAATAAAATTTTTAATTTTAAAAACCTTCTCATGATTAATAATTGTTTATACAATCTAGGTGGAATTTATTTATTTTACTGCTGTTTGCACCGGTTGCAGTTATCTTTTGGCTTTAGTAACTCATGATTAACTTTAACCATTGATTAAAAGTGAAGTGTTTTGCACCATTTGTGGTTAAGGTACTGGTTAGTAAATTATTTGTTAGGTGCAAGTTGGTATCTTGACATTTAGGGATAATTTGATAAACAGCAATTTCGTTGGTACTAGTGGTGTCAAATATGACAACTATTAGATATTTATATTTGTAAAATTACCCAAACAAAAGGTAGGAGTTTTCAAAATGAGCGGAAAGAGAAAAAGATCAACAAATTTCTTTCGAAATGAGAAAATAATGTGCTTGAATTTAATAAGAAAGTACCTACCTACAAGCACATAATAGAATGCAAGGAAACAGGTGCGTTAAGCTGGAAGGATAAGGGACAGGCCTGGACAAAGATTGAGGAGGAGTTTAATGCTCTATCAGATAGCTAGAGATCTATAGATGTTTTAAAACGATTTTAAACAAATAAAAAGAAAGAAATCTTTTTCTAAAAGTTTTTGCTTAAAAGTAATTTTCCCTCTGATATCTTCCAAGATTTCCAGGTCATCTTCATCTTTTTCAAAATTCATTAAATCCATATTTTATTGAAATAGGAATTTATCTCGCAAATTCGCCAAGTACTTCAGTTGATTGTCATATTGACATAACTTTAATTAATAATTATATATCTTAACCCTACCTTATAGTAGAGGAGCCCAAGCGGGGATTTCGGGATTTACTAAAGCGCGGCAGATTAATATACAGGGGGATACCTTGTACCCGGTTAAGTACCTCCACAAAACATGAGGCCCATATATAAGGCCGCCCGTTAAGGATACAGGATCAGATTAGTAAAAAAAATTGACCATCAGAAATTCTCGAGCGCGTCAGATCAAGGTAGGGTGAGTTAATTACATCCTAAAAAGTGTATATTCCACTAATCTGACAATTTGAGAGTGACGTAAAAAAAGGGGAGGGCAACAAAGTTGTAAAAACAACGTTATCTCGACATTCTCGAGCGTAGCTAAATTTTTTTTTATTTTGAAGGAAATTATTCAAGAATAATGAAAAATATATAATCTGACGATTTCCGCAAGCCGAAATAACAAAAATTCGTCGATCAAGTTAAATGCGTGCAGCTGCGTGATACCTACATTTCCTTCTCCGCGTTTCTATTCCTCTCTCACTCTTTCTCTATCTATTACTCTCTCACTCCGTCCCCACTCTGGTTTCTGTTGCCATGACGCCATCACAGCTGATCATAAAGACTCGTTCGTGGCATACTGTTTACAACGTGTTTCCAACGTTTTGGCTTTTTTTGCTATTTTAATATTATTTGTGTGAGTTAAAGTTTATAAATATTTAATATGAGTGATATTAATTTGAAATGTGTATTTTGTGGTGAAAGTACCTTACGAAAAACAATTAAATTTACGGTAGAAACATTAAAAAAATGTGTTAATATTTTGGAATATCGTCGGAGCAAGCCGGTTATCCGACAGTCTCGAGGAACATATGATAACCTCGAATTGTCGATGGAATCATCAATAAATGATTTATATCACGCACAGTGCTATAAATTATTTACTGCTATTAAAATACCGCGAGACTTTCAGTATTTACAAGATCAAAGTGTAGTGGAACATGACAATACACCGGAAGTTTCGGGAAATAGCTCCGAAACACATGCTCCTGATTCTGGAGAGTGTTCCGAAGCACATGGTACTGTTGATTCCTTGTCTACTGAGGTTGCTGGTACATCGACAGATGAGTAAGTGCTAATATGACTTCATTTATTAAATATTCATAATACTGAAATTGAGAGACATCTGATAATTTTTAGAATTTTCTTAACAAAAAAATTTTAGGAAGATAATTTTATTTAAAAACTTTATTTTTAGAAGCTCTAAAAAATTATAAATGAGATTTTTATAAATAATTTTCTATGTCTAGTTTATTTTTAAAGAAAAATCAAACAATTGTCAAGTGTCTGTTAACTTCAGTCTCATAAGTATTTATAGAAAATTTTTCCATTGAAAAAAATTATTTAGTTAAACTTTTATACAAAAAAATGGTGTGTGTACTCATGTACACGCGTTAGGAGTTGTACTTCTTTGGCACATAATAAAATATTGGCACATATAAAATTATTAATTATCATATGAAGTTATGATTTAATTCAATATTATTTAAGATTTTTCTAAATCAACTAATTTTGGAGCTGCAAAGTATCAATAGTTTACAATCGATAATTATAAAATATTTTAATTAATATGAAAATTAAGTTAGCTGACATAAAAATTTTTAGAATTTTTTTTTATTGAAAAAATGATTACAACTTGTATAAAAATTTTAAAAACTGTGAGTGCAATTTTTAAAAAATATTTTTTTGTTACATTTTAATTATTAAAAATAAAATCAAAAAATTAAAAACGTCGGCTAACTTTAGTATCATTAATTATTTCTATTGAATTTGAAATTTTTTAACCAATATTTTTATTTTATGTTATACTTAAATTATTGTTATAAAATTTTCAGAGCGGGAGAGTCGAGCAACGTTCAGGAAGGCTTTCAGGATTCCAATAATTCATTCAGTACAGATGAGCCTGTCGCTCGTGAGGATCCAGCATCACAAACGTGCTTCATTTGCCAAAAACAGCGTAAACGGCATCATGGTCGTGAAGTTCGTTTAGCTGTCAATAGATTAAAAACAATTGAGAATTTGAAAAGCGCGGCCACGGAACAAAATGATGTACAGATGTTGGAAAAGCTCAGTTCTTTCTCTGATGATACCAAAATTCCCAACCATAAATGTTGCAAGGATCAATATTTACGCGATATTTATAAGAATGATAATAGCGAATTTCTAAAGAAAAAAAAAGTTACCAATATTGCGTACACTATTCTTTGTGAAATGTTAGAAGAAACAGTGGTCAAGAATAGTGAATGTTTGTTTTTTGATTTCGTAAAAAAAGAATATCAAAAATTGTTAGAGCAGCAATGCAGTTTATTATCTAATTCCATCAATATTTCTTCGTTCTCAGACCGTCACTTGGAAAGAAAATTGATGGAAACTTTTGACAATAAGATAAAAATTATTTACGCTGAAAAAAAAAAGTTTCTTGCTCCATTCTCCGCCTCTGTTTTAACTTACACGGATTTATTTAAAACGATGACAGTAAAAGAAACCATCCGTTCAGTTGCAACACAACTTCGTGAAGAAATTCTTAACTTAACCAAAAGAGAATTGCCTGAAAATTGTACAGCTGAAGATATGATATTGGGAGAGTGCGATTACGTACCAGAGCTTCTTCATTGTTTTTTGGAATCTTTCATTTGTGGTGATGTTTCTCATCTATCCCAAAAAGCACGGGAAAATAGAAAAAAAAGAACTTTTTATTTTTTCCATTGGGCAAGATCTGATTTATGCAGCTTTTAGTCACAAAATTGAAACTTTGAAGCAAATTACCCTAGGTCTGGCAGTGAAGAGCTTATGCAACAGTAAGAAAGTTGTTAATATACTTTCAAAATATGGGCACTGTTGCTCTTACACAACTTTAGAAGAGCTAGAGACTGAGCTGACATTTTCAACGGTAAATAGTGATCACGTATGTCCTGAAGATATTCAACGTCGCCCGGACTTGAATACTGGTGTCGCATTCGACAATTTCGCCCGCTTCGTAGAAACCCTCAACGGCAAAGATACTTTGCATGATACGGTGGGAATAATTTTTCAGGATATCGTGCAGAATCCGGATCCGGTGTCATTGGAATCTTCTAGCCCTTCTGCAAATGAAAATTCAACAATCGATGAGATTGTGCATGGTAGTTTTCCAGAATCTTCCATTACTACTCCAAAAACAAAAAAAACAAAACGCAGGGCTTTTGAAGAAGTTACTTTTGAAATGCATCCATTTACTAAGAAGTTAAAAATTACCACCTGGAGTCAGCTAGACATCTCAGAGCTTAATAAAGCTCCAGACAATTTGAGTATGTCGAAACAGCTGGACGTTGCCTGGATGTTATTACATAAGTATAAAATATCGAATGTTCCAATGTGGGTAGGATTTCACAGTAAGATTTTGATTGACGATTCACGAGTTCAAAAAGTTTCATATCTTACTCCAATTAATGAATCTCCCACCAACCATTCAACTGTTTTGAAAACTCTAGAATTGAGTCAGGATATTGCAAATGAGTGTCAAGCTCCCTACATCCAGATCACCTATGATCTAGCTATTGCTCGCACTAGTTATTGTATTCAAGCACAAGAATCTCCAAGATTTGATAACATTTTTATTCATTTAGGGGCCTTTCATATTGAATTGGCTTTTTTTAATGCAGTTGGTACTTTTATTGAAGATTGTGGACTGAGAAATATCATGACTGAATGTGAATTGATCGCTAATGGTTCAGTGTCATGTTTTATTAGCGGAAAAAATTATAACAGATGTAAACGGTTGCATTCTCTCGTGGCGTTGGCATTGCAACAATTACATTTCGAAGCATTTTTGGAAAACAAACAATTGACAGTTGACGAATCAGTGTTCGAATATCTCACCACATTTTTGGCGCATGAAGATGTCTCTCCTCAAGTTCAGCATGCAGAAACACAACGTCTCATTCAATCTTATGAAGAATACACAGAAGACACATTAGACGGCAAGCACGGAAGAACGGCGCAATTTTACGCAATGTACATCGATTTTATAAATCTTTACCACTTATTCATTAAAAGTATTAGAGTTGGAGATTTAGAATTGTATATATATACAATTGCGAAAATCGTCAGCTTATTCTTCTATTACAATCAACCAAACTATAGTCGATGGCTAGTGTACTACATAAATTTACTGCAACATGTAGATAACACACATCCAGGCCTCCGATCTGAAATGGCTAAGGGTTCGTTTGGAATCAGAAGAACCAGCAAGCCTTTCTCACGAATTCCTGTGGATTTAACGCTAGAGCAGACGATAAATGGTGATGCTGCTCGTCGTCTTACTGGAATTGTTGACCTCACAAATTCAATTTCTGCTAGACAACGTTGGGCTAAAAATCATGGAGCGCGAACAAGAATCATATCTCATGTGCTTACTCGTGCAGGGCTTGACAGAAACTACCATGATATTGCTGCCGATCTACACCCAGATCGAATGAAAAAACAACACATCCAAATTGAAGCTTTTTCGAACAATGTCCTGCAGACCATCAATCCATTCTCTTCTTCAATTGATAAGGATCTGTTGTTTAACATTTCAACGGGGCAAGCTGCTTCTCTAGAAATTACAAACTGTTTACTAAATACAGTGTCTGGAGGAACATTTCAGCGCGATCAATTCATAATGGAATGTAATTTAAATTCAGACAGGTTTCACCAGCCAATAAAAAAAATAAGGTGCTAAGTTTTGCAAGCCTCAAGAAGAAAAAAAAAATGAAAATTGGTGAAAAAGTGCACGAAGTTACATTGCAGCGGAATTTATTCGGACGGTTATTAGCTTTATCTCTCGACACGAGTATAGACTTGGAGAAAGTACTTTGTTTTCCCATAACTCCTATGCCGTTATCACTGTGCCATATAGATGGTTCTTTAAACAAGACTGCTAAGTCAGTACTAATTCACGAGCTAGAGAAACAAGTTGAAGATATGGAGCAACCGCCACCCCAAGTTGACCTTGTGATTATTGATGGCTTCTTTTTTTTAAATACTTTTAAAGAAATGCCCCGTAGTTTTGGAGGTATGTCAAAGAAAATATTACAATGCCTTGTCAATAACGCTGCAAGTAAAGTTGCCATTGTATTCGATCGCTACTTCACACCCTCTATCAAGGATTATGAGCATTCTCTTCGAGGTAGTGTAGATGACAAGGAATTCCACATTTCCGGTCCTCAACAAACACGAACAGCAGAATTTACAAAAGACTTAAAAAATTTAAAGTTTAAAGAAGGTATTGTCAAGTTTTTGATCGATCATTGGGCTGATCAGGAGATGGCAACGATTATCGGTAGTAAGGTAATTTACATTATACATGATTTGTGTTATGAATATTCTGTTACTGATAATAAAGTAACACGTATCATTAATAATGAGTTGTCATGCCCTGATCACGAAGAAGCGGATACGAAGATAGCTTTTGTTGCTTGCCAACAAAATGAAGATTCTACCATTACTGTCAGAACTTCTGATACTGATATAGTGGTCATCATGTTAGCAAATATGGAACACCTGCAAGCAAGAGTAGAAGTTTGGATGGATCTTGGAGTTGGCAATGCCCGCCGATGCATCGACATATCCGCTCTCTACAAAAAATTAGGTTCAAAAATTTCAAAAGCGCTTCCAGCTTTGCATGCATTCACTGGTTGCGATTTCAACCCAGCATTGTACCGACGAGGGAAAAAGAAACCTTTGCAATTATTAATGAATTCAGAAATTTTCCAAGAAGCATTTCTGGATTTGGGATCAAAGGAGCATAATGTGCAGGATTCTTTTAACATTATACAGTCTTTTGTTTGCCACTTGTATGGGTTGAAAAAGTTAGACGATGTCAATCAAGCCAGGATTGTCATCTTCAATAGGACATACAAAGTAAAAGACAAGTCGCAACCCTTCTCCTTGAGTGTCCGGAATTACGATGCGTGCAACTTGCCACCCTGTGAATCGGAGTTACTCCAGCAAGTGTTACGCGCAAAATTCATTGCTTGCTTATGGAGTAATGCCCATAATGCAAAAATTACTGATCTTTTACCAACGGACTATGGATGGAAAATTGTCGACGAGAAATTTAAAATTAACTGGTTTGCAGGTGACCAATTGCCGAAAGCGTATGAAGATGTAGTCATAACACCTGATATTCTTGAAGATACTCCAGAATCAGGTATTTCTTTTCTTCAATAATTAAAAAAACACGTTGTTCATAAAAAAAATTTTATCAATTTTTTGTTACAGATACGCAATCTGAAGATGAAATTGAGCCAGAAGAGGAAGATGATTCTTCAGATGAAGATGATGATTAATTAATCTATTAATTATAAAACATTCAATTGTTTTAAGCTTTTTTTTAAGTAATTTTTTTATAAATACATGTAATTTACTAAAAAAGCATACGCTTATTTATTTGCATGCTATTTCCTGAGCTTTTTAATTAATTAAGTTCAATGATTTAAAAAAATAAGAACAAAAATTTTTTTGAATGTGGTTTTTTGGAATAACTTTTAACCGGCTTTATCGATTAACTTCAAAAACTAATCCGCCTTTGAACTTGAAAAACCACGTCGATCGCCACCAAGCTGGTCAAAATCGGTTGATTCGTTCGAGAGATATCGTGAACGAAAGAAACCCGAAAAAGTGTTTTTTCGGGATTACTACGAAATTTGTGGTTCGAACAATTAAAATTGCAAAATTACTTACGAGGATGATAAAACTGCGTCGAATGGTGCCAACCGCGTGAAAATTGGTTGATCCATTCAAAAGTTATTGCGGTTTGGAAATTCCAAAAATAGTGTTCTATGAAACTTTTATCAGACTTTCGAGCTGAGAGAGCTCAAATGCATAGAAATATTATTTCTTTGAACTCAGCAAACTCAAAATATCACGTAAATTATATTTTGAGCTCAAAAATGTCATAAGTACAATTTCAAGCGCCCAGGAATGGAATTAGCGGGAAGTTGCAGGGATGGCCTTTAAAGTGAACCGTTTTTCTAATTTTTTTTTGTCAGATCAGGCGAATCCCTCTAGATAATCGTCAGATTATTAGACAGTACGTTTAGAACATAAAGATGAACCATATATATCTTAATCTGACGCGCTTGAGTATTTCAAAATGGCGGTTTTTTTTTCACATTATGAAAATGGCCGCGAGTTTGCGTCCCATCGAAATCGTCAGAATAGTGAATGAGAGCTTTTTTTTGGTGTACTTAACACTCCCTTAGAAAATCTGACGCGCTCGATTAAATTATTTTTTTTTCATTTTCAACCCTTAAATACAACCACCCGCATCATGCAAACGATCAGATTAACATACGTACATTATTAAAAATACGTAGGGCATTGATGCTATCAATATCTGATGCGCTCGAGGATGTCTATGCAACAGTTTTTTTTACATATTTAAAAATCTATAGCCGCTTCCCCCACCGATGTAAAAGTATATATCACATAACATTTTTTTCTTCTTATCATCTAAGCTTTGCATCCCAATAGGTCTCTACGACGCTCGAGTAAATCCCCATTTAGCCTCGTGGGCTCCCCTACTATTATCTGTGGATTAGATTTAACTATTAATTATAGCGTTAACTCAAGAATAAATGTCATGGTGCAAGGAACGTTTTAATTTAACTAGTAATTAAAACTTAACCACAACTTAACTAAGACCGGTGCAAATGGCTGATAACTTATAATTCCTTACCTATGCGGAAGAAAAGACACGATGGAAAGCAAATTTACATATCGTCGTTAAAACCCGAAAAATGTGTAACTCCCAATTTAATCAAAGAAGAGATTTCGATGCCATTTTTTGGCGGTTTTCAACATCTACATGATCAGAAATTTATGTAGTTCCATCGAACAGTTAAATATTTTTCCCGCGCAAAATACATAGAAGAATGTGTATCTCCGTGCTTGAAATTTTTTAACCCTTTCAGTACTGGTGGTTACCATATAAAACCACCTTCAATTTTTTTTTCTCCATTTTCCTACTGTTATACATGCGTTGCCATAATATGTGTTGCCTAACATCAGAACTAACGAACCTGACGGTCAGTGAATTTCCAATACAAATTTCATCAGTGTTCACCTCAGTTACATGTTTACATTCGAGCGAAGTGGCGTTGAGTTTTATTGCGAGTGGAAATTTTTAGTTTTTTTTCTACAACGTGTACCAAAAATGACAAGTATGTGTTTTATGGAACTATTTGCAATAGCAAGTAATCACATATATATTAAATTCAAATAAATAGTGCAAGAAAATATATTTTTTGTATGGTCGCAAGCAATAGCCACAAGGAACTTGAAATGTACAATATAAAAGTTTTGTTTCCATGTGTTGCTACTATGAGTTGTAACACCAGTTTTATTTTGTTTCAGCAAAGGAAGCATGGACTGCGTCTGAATTGGGAGAAAAAACTGAAACTGAGTTGTGGGAATTAATAGACGAGATTTCCAGTGATAATGAGTCCCTGGTGGATAATATTGATGATGTAATGAATGACGAAATGTTTTTGGAGGAAAATCGTGAAGTCGCAGATGACGAGGATAATATATTCGATATTGAAAATATGGATATTATTTATGACGACGCAGTGATTGCAGAAAGTTTTCTAGAGGATGACACTCATTGGGATAGTGATGACGACATTCCATTAGTAAAAAGGCTCGAAATCATTTCTTCCTCAGTGTGGACGACTAGTACTGAAAATGTAAATAATCCAGAGGAATTCCGCCAAGAAACAGGTCTTAACCTTCCAGATACAGTAGAAACTCCTACAGAGATATTTCTTCATCTTTTCCCTGAAAGTTTGATGGAACATATTTCATTCCAAACCAATTTATACTATATTCAAGAGAATGGTGCAGAGAGAATTATGATAAGCTGTTCAAAGTGAGGCCGCTTCTATCGAAATTGGAAGACACGTTCTATGCATTTATGAAACCCAATGAATATCAGGCTGTGGATGAGTCAAATGAGTCAAAGGGCGCAGTAGTATTGGTCAGTATATTCCCAATAAACCCATAAAACGTGGATATAAAATATGGGTTCGTGCGGATTCTACGGGATTTATGTGTCAATTTCAAATATATACTGGGAAAGTAGGTGCAGCTGCAAAAAAAATTTTGGGCCAAAGAGTTGTATCAGATTTGACATCAACTCTACGAAGAAAAAACCACAAAATATTCTTTGATAATTTCTTCAATACAGTTGAGCTTCAAAAGAAGTTACTGATGTACAAACTTTATTTAAGTGGAACGTTGAGAAAGGAACGAAAGAATTTTCCTACAATGACTTCAGATAGGGAAATGCAAAGAGGAGAGAAAGACTGGCGTGTATCAGAAGATGGTTTGGCCCATTTTTTACGATTAACTTGACTTTTTGGGATTGACAGTGCTAAAATTATAGCTAAACATACTTTTGAATGATTTTTGTTCATTTTGACGAATATCAACACACACTATACAGGGCAACAAACACGCTGATAGTGATAGAAATCACGGACAGTATAACTGATCGTGTAAAGTTATTAAAAATACTGAGGCGACTACTATCAGTATTGCCAGTATTAATGATGTAGTAGTATTGACAGTAATACTGACCGTGTAAGGTCCGCTATAGACGCTCACCTGAAATGGGACGCACATATTGATTATTTGGTGAAAAAATTACGTAGTGTAACATACCGACTGAAATACATGACACCCTATCTGGATACAGCTCAAATGCGAATACTCTACCACACTTTGTTTGAAACCCATCTCTTCCATGGAATTGTTGCCTGGGGAGCAGCGAATACCTCTCATAGGAAAAATCTAGAGCAAATACAAAAATTAACTTTAAAAATAATCACAAATAAAAAACGAACTTACCCTACTGATGCGCTATATAAAGAAACCTTGATTCTAGATATAAGACAACTTTATTTTTTTAAAACTGTTGTGAGGCAACATGAAAATAAGCATGAACTTAAAAATATTGTACACCATTATGAAACTCGTCATAAAATAAATTCTACATATGTGCCAAAATCACGAAAAAACACTTTACAAAAGTGTTATACCTATTTGGCTCCTCGGTTGTACAATCTCATTCCAGCGG
>CAJUYI010001699.1:20391-46735 GCA_910591695.1 Galerucella pusilla
CATTCCAGCGGATACCAAAGCTATTATTAGTAATCATTTATTCAAAATTGATAGAAGATTGTTGTGGATAAGAACATTAAAAATCGGAAAAGATGTGTCAAATACGATGAAAGTCTGCTCATTACATTTTCTCGAAAGTGATTTTTTACAGAATGGTATGTGTACTATGATTTAAATCCTTTATATTCCATTCTTTTCTTCTTAGTTAGAGTAAAACGTAGAACATTAAAATCCTTTGCTCTGCCTTACCAGAATCAGCCACTAGGGTCATGCCCCCGACCATCATCCGGAGCTCTTCGAAAAAAACAAGAAGAGTGCCCAACAAAAGTTAGTGCCATTTGTGAACCAATGGATTTAAATATTGAGGATCAGCAAGAAAAAATTTTTAATACAGATTTTGAGGACCAAGAAGCAGCAGAAGCCTTACTAAATTTATTTAATTCCGTTAGTTCCCAACCTCTGCATAAATCTAGTGAAGAACCTTGTGCAGGACCAAGTACAAGGGACATAGGGGTGCAAGTGAACACGACAAAAGTGCTGACATTGTGTGAGCTCATTCTGGATAGTGACGATAAACTAAAAAATTTTACAGGGGTGAATAATTTCAAAATATTTGACGCTATAGTAGAGATTTTTAATAAATATTGTAAGGACAAAAGAAGCCATCGGTTAAGTATAAGAGAGAGATCACTAAACACATAATGAATATAAACGGTCATAGAACATTTCTTAGTGGATCTAAATTGGAGTCATATTCCAATAACATTCTAGATATTCTGCTCAAGAACCTTTTTTTCATGAATATACTTGGAATGTTACTTATAGCAAGAGCATATTCTATATATGAATCTACTTTCCAAAATATTCTTAGAATGTTACATAAAACACACAATCCTCTTATGTACTAAGAATATGTCAAGAACATTATACACTTTTCAGTGATGTTCATATCAAGTGACTATCACATTTTTCGGAATGTCCCCTAGTCTATCAAACCTTGCGCGATATTTGAGCAAAATGTATTCCTTGATTAAACCCAATGAAGTTTTTGAGCTTAGGAATACTTGATCTATCAATTGTTTGTAGAAAACATTTGAAATTTTTGACAATTTACGGCCAAATATATTGATCTTCTTTTTTTATTGCTATACTCGACTCATTTAATTAGAATAATCCGCAAAGAGGTACCCGAGATTACTTTTTATAATATATATGCCTGACTACTTATCGTAGTGCCTAAATAGTGTGTAAGCTGTGATAGTGCCATATAATGTAGGTTTCCTTACCCAAATACAAAATACAACTGGGAAATTTCAAGCTCGAATCTCCCGCCTAACCGCACCATTGCCGCACACGTAGTGCAACGAAAGAACGAAACAATGTTTAGTGCACCGTTGTCCGTAAGCGGTAATAAAAACAAATGCTAAAAAAACTTAGTATATTTGAGAATACAGTTTATAATAAAATTCATAAATTGTTTCATGTCTTATCAAAATACGTGTGAAGAAGGAATTTTATTAACAATAAGAATTTTTATTGATGCATGTCCGCAGGGTTAGAAGCTTTCTGTTCGATACCGAGCGGTGAGCTTTTAGACACTATTAATAGTACCAAAAGCCAAGCCAAAATGCTATACGAGATAACCTAGCTTCAAATTTTGTATGTTATGGTGATTACTGATTAGTAAAGTGAGAGTTTAGTTATGATTTGGTATTAAATGTTTTAGATTTTCCATATGTGAGCGTGGTGTGTGTTAATTGCAGGTAAGTAAATTTATGTTATTCGGTTTCTCAATCTCAAAGTATTCTAGGATCCATGGCCCCATGGGGCACGTGCATATTTCCAAGAGGACCTATAATCTTTCAACTTTAACTGTACAGCATGGAATTTGTCACACATAATGTTCATAACCTTCTTCCTATAACCGATTTGGTTGTTTGGATGAATTTAGCGCATTTTGATACAAAAGGTATTAACAATATAAAATAGAGAATTATCTTGTACAATTTATTCCACAGCATTCATAATTTCAGGAAATCCGCAAACCTCTGCTCCAACAGAGCATGTCGATGTTCAGTCTTATGGAGGACAGAGTTTTAGTGATATTGGTAAGCTCACTTGACAGATCATTAAACTACTAATCCCATATTCTAGGTCGTGCTTTTTCAATCCATTTGAACTGATACTATCTAAATAATCCATATAAATTTTTAGAATGTGCTTCAAATTGCCGATTTTCAAGCTCAATTCCAGAAATCATGAAATTGGAATGAACAGAAACATTATCTTTTCAAACGGATAGTTTTGAGAGAACTCTCAAAATTGGATGTGCAAATAGCATCAATACAAGACACTTTAGCAACTATGCGAAACATTCAAAATATGAATTTACTGTCTAGTTCAGTCCAGGCTACAGCAACCTCAATAAGTGAAGTGAAAAAGTTAAATGATTCACTTCCAGTTCGTTCATTAGAGGATTTAGAGGCTTTGGAAACTTGGTTGGGGCAAGAAAAATACTATAATGTAACAGTAAGTTTCTTATTAAACCTTTTATAATACCCATTTATAATAATCTTTTTCAGGTTTTGGAATTCAGGCGCATTGGCGGGCAATCTGCTGCCCAGCATACCCAAAAAATATTGTATAGGGCAATATCAAATGAAGTGGGTGTGTTATTTTCTTGGGATGGACATAAACAAAAAAGGACATTTAAGAACTTTCACCTGGCAAGGAGCATTTTGGGCAAGCTCAATACTGTGCTCTAAGAATCTTGAACATTCCAATAGGTCATAGACAATCACACAATTTATACAATATCAGAAGGAATCTTGCAACAAATAATTCTTTTGTTTTACAAATACAATATTTTTTCTACACCCGTGTTATAACAATGCACTATGCCCATAATCCGTTTCATAATGATACCCATTACGATACAAATTTTTCATTACGATACAGATTTTTAATCAATAGAAACCCATTATTTATCAATCAAGCATGCTATGCATTTGACGTTTATCCAGGTTCCTATGTAATTATTTTAGATGTCAAAATCAGTACGTATTAAATTTTCGTAGATACCTAACTAAAATTCGATAACTTATCAAAATGTCTGATATCAGCGATATAGAAGAATTACCGTCGACTCCTCCACACATATCGAAGGAAGCAAAAAATGCAGTTCAAAATATTTTGCCCCAAAAATCTAAGAAAGTATACGAAGAACTTTATCAACAGTTTATGGACTGGAGAAATACAAATAAGATTTCGACATTCTCTGAAAATGTTTTAATTGCTTATGTTGAGCTTTATGGACTTTCAACCAAATCTGGCTACGCCGCTAAAAAGTACTTATAAATCTTTATTAATCAAAAATTTTGTTACAATAGAGCAAGATATGAAAAGCACTCCACTATTTATATCGTCCTTCGCGCGATTAATAGTCTGTTCCGCCGATGTTCTGGCTCCACTCTTCATATTTGCTTCATCTTTTTCTCCCTTTGCTAACGGCTCCTTGCCACTGGCATTATCCGTGGTTAACCTGTACAATGATCTACAATAGACCCGGTCGAATCCAGACAGTTATCGCTCCCTTTGAATTTATGAATAAATATCCCTGAAAAGCTACTGAAAAACAGGGTCACATATCGATGGGTTTTAAGTATACTATTTAAAAATATTTACAAGATCCCTAATTAATTGTATTTACACTCATTTGTTCTTCTTCCATCCCTATTTACATCCCATTCGCTCCTCCCCCTTTCACTCCTCCCCTACATCCTCATTCATCCTTCCTACGCTGTTTTCGTGTTATATGTGCATATTTACATGTGGTTTTATTTATTTATTTATTTAAATGATTGAAGCTGCATTGATATTTTAGAGTGCAGGAGACTGTATCCTTTGTGTCGTCCTGCGCGTTGTTTGATTAGTTTTGTTTTCAAGGATTCTGGAAGGCAATATTCGTAATATCTAATAGCTAGTTTCATTATGTACTGCTTGATGTACGGAATATCAGTTTTCTCATGAAGCCACCTATTAGGGGGTAGGTAGTTAGGTCGCGTTCCTTTGTATATGGCCATTCTAAGACATTTATTCTGCACAATTTGCATTTTCCTAAAAAGACTGTCTGTGGTGGAGCAGAAAACAGGATATCCATATACCATTGTAGGTCGTATGACCTGTTTGTAAAGCAGTAACTTGTTATTTACTGACAGACGGCTGTTACGACTGATCAATGGATAAAGAATCCCAATTGTCGCTTTCGCTTTTTGAACTCTATCGTCAATATGCAAGTTGTGCAGCGTATTTTGTTTGATAATGTAGCCGAGATATTTTATGGATGTTTTGGGTGGAATTGTGTTGTGTTGTATTCTAAGGTTACGGTTTAAATCAGTGTGTTTTCTAAATTGGCCTCTTAGAACCATATACTGTGTTTTGGAAGCATTGAGCATCAGCTTGTTCTTAACTAAATACGGAATGATTTTATTATTGAGGTGACGTTCAATTCTTTTTAGTGCAAGATCCGCTGTCCTTGCTGTTTGAACTAGACAGACGTCATCGGCATATAGTGCCGTGAGATTATCACTGCACAGAGGAAAGTCTGCCGTAAACAGCGAGTACAGGGTAGGGGAAATTACCGAGCCTTGCGGTACTCCTGCCGACACAGTATAGGGTCCTGATTCGGCATCTCCTATTTTCATATGAAATTGTCTGTTTTTGAGATATGAGTTTAAAAGTAATACTAAATACCCTGGAATGCCGAGCTCCATTAACTTGAAAATTAGTCCGGGAAGCCAGACAGAGTCAAAGGCTTTCCTGATGTCGAGTGAGACCAGAATCGCTGGTTGCTTGTCCCTGAAGCCTTCCCGTGCATAATTTAGCACTCTAATTAGCTGGGAGGGGCATCCATGCTCCGCCCTGAACCCGAATTGCTCATCCGGAATAATTTCCAAGTCAGAAGCCGCTTCTTCCAGCCTATTTAGTATTACTTTGTCTATTATTTTTGCAAGATTATTTAGTAATGAAATTGGTCTGTAATTTTCAATGCAGCTCCTACCATGTGATGTTTTAGGAACCGGAATCATATTAGCGGATTTGAAATTAGTCGGATAGTACCCGGTTTTCAATATAAAATTTACAATACAAACCAGAAGAGCTACTGCTTTAGGAGGGAGGTTCTTAATTAAGATATTATGAATACCATCTCTACCTGGCGCAGTTTTAATTTTGAGATTATCTATTATGGTATATATTTCTTTTTTGGAAGTCTTGGCATTCATAGGCATTTTGTGTTGAAGTTTGATTAATTTATTGTACTTTTCTAGTATAAATGCATGTTCTAAATTATCTTCTGCATTGTTGGTAAAGTTAGATTGAAAATGTTCACCGAAAATCCGCGCTATGTCATTATGGTCAGTAAAAACGTCTGTATCGTTTTCTATTTTAGTTACTGTTGTCCTCTTTTTCTTAAGTCGTTTAGTTATACCCCATAAGTTTGTTTCCCCTGGTGTGAGGCTTGTGAGGTAGTTGTTCCAGTATTCGTTTCTCAGTATTGTTATTTCGTCATTTATTTGCTTTTGTAGTTCTAGCATCTTGTCTTTGTACGAGTAGTCTAGTGTCTTTTGCCAGTCCTTCCTCGCTCTATTCTTCTCTTTGATTTTGTCTAGTATTTCGTCAGGTAAATTATCTGTCTTATTATGCATTTTAACCTTCTTCGTAGTCAAGTCTCGTGCTTCAGTAATGCTCTTCTGCAGTTCAGTAAGTAGATTGTCGAGTTCGTCATAGTTATGTATTTGGTCAACATAAGTCAGGTTGTTGTTAATGTATGTTCTGTAGTGTGACCAATTAGTTGTTTTAAAATCAAAGCGTGTCTTGTTTAAAGTATTGGTGTTATGGTTAATTTTAATTAGTATTTGTATAGGGTCATGGTCCGAAGATAGTTCTTTCAGCGTTCTAATTCTGCGTAAAGTGTTTATGTTTTTACCAATCGCAATGTCCAGTGTACTCGGTTTATTCCCCGAAAAAGGGTAATAAGTAGGATTGTTGGTACAGAAGACATTGCAATTGGTATTCTCGCAGAAAAGACGGAGAACATTTCCATTTGCGTTCGCCACAGTACAGTTAGAGTCCCATTCAGGATGCTTACTATTTATATCCCCAACAATCAACACTTTGCCATGCTGTTGAACAAGTTGAGTGAGATCGTTATCAGAAATTTTGTTTCTTGGCGAATTATAAACACCGATTATTGCAATTTTGTTTTCAATGAGCACAGAGATGTGTTCGATAGAGGATTCTCGTTTTTTTAAGATTTTGTATGTTATATTTTTTTTAATTGCTAAAAGCAATCCTCCACCAAACGTGACTCTATCCACTCTGTGTATTGAATATAATGAATTTCGAAATTTTATGTTATCCGTCTGGTTTAAAAATGTTTCCGCTAAAAATAGTAAATCTGGTTTGTATGAATTTAAAAACTGTACAATATCGTGAATTTTAGACTTAATCCCTCTTACGTTAGCATAAATAATATTAAGACTACCATCAATATATGTATCTGTACTTCCCATAGCTTTAGAAGTTATAACTGTCGATATTCTGAACAAACCTATTATAGATCATGAATTTGTCAAGTTTAGTACTTGCCTTAAGTAGTTCATTGTATAAATCTGTAACGGCCCTGGTCAACTCCTCCAGATTTATAATCTCATTTAATTTGCAGAACATATTGTTAAGATGCAGCATCTGGTCCATGTTATCTCTATTGGTGGTTTGTGAGGGTAGTGTCGTGCGGTGTTGAGCGTCAGTCGACTTGGCTGGAATACTATTGCTGGATTGTTGTCTTAGCGTAGGGAATTCGTCTTGACTGTTTAAATTTGGGTTCCTGTTAGTGATGTCAACGTGGTCCCTTCTCTTCTCTACCCATGGATTTGTTTTGGGTAAGGGAGCTTCCACATATTTGCTGTTGGGCTTGTTTTTGGTAGCCCTTCTTTCTTCAAGGTATTCAATTCTTTTACGGTAAATCGGGCAATTGTCAGAGTTCGCTGGATGGCTACCCTGGCAGTTACAACATTTGGCCGGTTCAGATAGTGGTTTCTTGCATTCTGCTGTTCTATGAGGTTCAGCACATTTCATGCAAACAGAAGAGCGACCACAATTTGTTGTAGCGTGTCCCCATTGCTGACAATTATGACATTGGATAATTGATTTTTTTGTTCTTCTCAGCTCCCATGTGACTCGGGTACTCTCGATTATTCGGACATTTTTATTTAAGTAGTCTAAAGTAATGGATGGTGCTGTAATTACCAGAAATAGGGGTCTTCCTTTGGTGGTCATTCTATATACTTGTTTTGTATTAATTTCGTAGTATTTTGCCATGTCTTCTTTGATGTCATCCGGTTCCACATCACTGGCCAGGCCTCTTAGAACAAACGCATGTGATTTGTCATCTTTCTTTGAGTAAGTGTGAAACTGTAATTTTTCGGTGACAAGTCTATCTTTGAAGTTTTCATGATCGTTCTCCTCATGTGTAAATATAACAACAGAATTGTTGTTGTATTTAACTTCGAATTTCCCTTTTAAGTCGTGCTTAAGAAGTTGTACAATTTGTTTGTGTTCCTTAATGCAGCCGTCGATCACAATAGGAGGGCACGCCTTGGAAGTAGCAGTCTTATTTTTATTAGGAGGAGGAGGAATATCTTTATTTTTGTTGATGGC
This sequence comes from Galerucella pusilla, assembly GCA_910591695.1. Classification (NCBI taxonomy): domain Eukaryota; kingdom Metazoa; phylum Arthropoda; class Insecta; order Coleoptera; family Chrysomelidae; genus Galerucella; species Galerucella pusilla. The sequence goes on from CAJUYI010001699.1 coordinate 28,111, forward strand.
AGGAGTCCTTTTAACAGTTTCTGCATCTTTTTTTGGTTTTCTTTTCCTTTTTTTTGTTCTGTTGTTCTTCTTCTATGTTGCTATCCTTTTCTTCAACCTCTTCTTCTGACAGTGAGTCGTAGGGATTCTCCGTAGGAATTTTGGTGGTTTTATATGCCATTTTGGAAATGAGATTAGCATAGGAAACGGTTTTTTTTGGTTTGACAAATGAGTCGATGTCCATTTCCACGTTTTCCGGTTGCACTTTGTCGATGTTGATTTCGTCTAGTGACTCCTGGAAGTTCATTACTTTTCCTATTATTTTTTTGTTTGATTTAGTTAATTTTTGATATTGAGAAACGAATTTATCAAAATTGGTATCCTCGTCAATCTGTTTGTTAACCAGGGAGGAAGGGCGGAATCTCATTGATCTACTTTGTTCTTGTAAATCTCTATCCACTTGATCGATCCAGCTAGTAGACAAATCATTCGCATGTATTTGTGCTTGTGTGACTTTAAGGATGATTTTGTCTGGACTTTCCGGTGAAGAGATGTCTTGAATGTCTTCAGAATCCATTCTTACTTCTGGTTTGTTGGTATCATTTGCTTCCGTACACTTTTTAACACTTTCGACACTTTCGATACCCTTTTTACCACTTTCGACACACCTTTTTTCACTTTCGATACACTTTTTTACTTTTTCGATACACCTTTTATTGCTTTCGATACACTTTTCACGTTGTTCAGAAGAGGTATGGACGATTAGATTCTCTTCGGAAGAGTTGGGGGATACTGGCGCACCGCACAGCGACGAAGAGTTAGAATCTTCCAGTAGTACCGGGCTTTCGATACACTTTTTCACAGAACTTGGGTATACGGTTTTAAACTTTTTAATGCAATGTGTTGCATCTATAGAAGTATCACTTGATGTGTAGTTTGATTCAGAACGGTTGTCTAAGTTCTGTACACTTTTGCTGTTGGGTAGCTGCTGCGAGAAGATGATAGTGGTCTCAGGATACGCGTCGACCTGGTGCTCAGACGTATCTTTATTTTCGACGTTGACAAATGCTATTTGGTAGTTGCTTTGAATTGCTTTTCTGGACTCTATGAGATTGTTTTTCTTCTCCCTAACACGATCTATTTGTTTTCTAAAGTGATCTTCGCCTTCAGTTTTATTATTGTGTGAGGTGCCTGGAGAGTCTTCCATACACCTTTTTAGTGATGTATCGTCACGATCCTCTTCACTTGCTTCGGAAATTGTTTTCACTTGTTTGCTGGGAGTGAAACCTCTCCATTTAATGTTTTTAAACTTTTCCCTTGTTTTCGTGGATGCCACGGGGAATTTAGGTTTTTTAACTTTTTTTTTGAAAGAATGTGTGCTCCTACCTTTTGTTTTGTTTGATTTCTTGGAGGTGTAGTCACTCACTTTCTCGTGCACTTGATAAAGCTGCTTGAGATTGTCTGGATGAAAATGATCTGGAGAAAGGTTTATAATATTTTGTATTTTTTTCCTTAAGTTTAGAGTGTATTGTGTAGGTTCACCATTGTTAGCATTCCCCGCCACGTCGGGGATGGTAAGTTTTATTCCACTTATAATTCTGCGGTTTTTTATTAATTTAAACTTTTTAAACACTGTTTATATATTTTTTACAACTATTGAAGTATATAAAACAAAACTAATTAGCACGTCCGTTCACTACGGCAGTCGTCGACAAATAATGGACTAACTAAACAAGGAAAAGTTTAACTGGTCCTTCATCAAACCCAACATAAATTTGGTACAATCGAGCGGATTTGAAATTGGAAGCGTTATTTACCTGTGGAAGAAAACTAACAACAAAAAAGCAGTCATTGGACGCAGAAAAAAGTACACGACTCGATGGTAAGCCGTTTAAATTTATTGCTAGGAAACAGGGAAATAAAAGTAGTCGATTATTAAAAGTTCCCCTGTATATCCAACTGAGACGTATCGGAATGCCGGTATAATGCAAGGTCAGATAAGAGACGGGTAGGAGGGTGAATAAGGAAGACGATGAGAAAAGGTTCAACCCGACCCAGTCGAGGACTTATTATTTTTAGGGGGATTATTCTTATTTTGGATGGTTAGGAAGTAGTTTTATAAATCTAATAGCTTACATGTCAATACTTTTTAAGTAATATATAAGCAGTTTATTGTGTATAAATTTAATCGACTTTATATGTCTATAAAGATGTACAACACTATACCGACAACATTGAAGGATATATATAGCAAGCCAATCTATAAACGAAAGCTAAAATCATTTATATTGGATAAACCAAGAAACTTCATAAATAACATAGTAAATTGAGAGAATACAATGAATGTTCGTACAGTGGCGGAATTACGATGTCTGAACCTAATCAAGATTATCCTCTTTTCTTGACCACTCAAGTAAATCAAAACGAGCCATCATCAGCATTCCAGATTTGAATCCTGATTATGTATGCCTACATATGAATGTGTAATTGCGTAATATGGTAGTGAAGGCGTATTGGTATCTGTGAGTGTATAACCATGCTTGTGGATAAGTATTCAATTATTAGCATTTAATTTACTGTCTATGTGTGTGCATGTTTGAGTTCTGGTTAAGATTTATATATTTATGTTTTACTTCTGTATTTGCGTTTATTTATATATATTTATATCTTGTACTTTCGTATGTGCATCTGTTTATGTGTATTTATATTTTACGCTTTTATATTTGCATTTATTTAGAGGTATTTATATTTTGTGCTATTGTTTTATATTTGTTCATCTGTATTTGTATTTTGTGCATTTGTATATAAATTTATTTTTGAGAATCTATATTTTGTATTTGCATTTGTTGTGTATATTTTGTACTCCCGTGTTTTACATATATTTACGTGTATTTATATTTTGTGCTTTTTTATTTATAATTATTCATATGTATTTATATTCTATGAATTTGTATTTACATTTATTTATGTGTATCTATGTTTTGTACTTGTATTTAATTTTATTTATATATTTATATTTTTATGAGCATATTGTTATCACGAGACAAGTACTCATGTACTTATCGTTCATTTCTACTTTATTCGCTCTTTATAATTGTAGCCATTATATACATTATATACATATTTGTTGTGAATAAAGTTATTATTATTATTATTATTATAAAGATTAAATATTCTCCATTTTATTTCTATTCAAAGCATGTATTTGTGTATTTGAATTTATTCCAAAACTTCATTTAATTATTCACATAAAACGTATCATTGTTGAAAATATTCCAAATCATATATTTAACGTATTTAACCTTGAAAATTTATGTGTACATTTCCTATCGATACTCGAAGAAAGGTTGGTCTCGGTCTTATCTCTTTGAAGTGCTCGCAATCCATTATTTAACTCGTAAATCAAAACATCGGCATCGCACAAAAAACTCGTAAATGTTCACGTTAAAAATTGTTTATACTTACTCGTTATTCGTTTAGTTTGAAATAGATATTGAAAAAAAATATATATAACTATCTTAACAATATCGTTCTTTGTCAATTTATTTCGTTACTTGAGAAAGGAAAAATATTAAAATGTCACGTAAAACAAAAACAAAAAAGCAAATGGATGTTAGTTCTGATAATATCGAATTTGACGAGAAACTAGAACATTCACACGCTCGAACTGTAATAACAGATAGATTACAGAGATTTTCAATTTTTTTAAATAAAATAACGTCAGAAAATGTGAAAGTAGATAAATATGAAATCGAATCACCTTTAAAAAGCATTGAAGAGGATTTTTCGGAATTTGATAAAATCTAAACTCGTATAGAATACTTGATAAAAGAAGAAAAAGAATACAGATCGAACATAGAATCAGAATTCTATTCAAAAATCTCGTTAGGGAATAGTAGTTTGTGCAACTAGTGTGGATATGATGGCCATATCGCACGAAGACGAAGTTTCAGCACGACGCCGTAGGCGGAGTGCTCAATCGTTCACGAGTGCGATATGGACAATCCACACGAGTCGAACAGTATATTTTTTCTACGACCCATTCAAGAAAAAATCTAGAAAATAAACATTTGAATAAACTATAAAATAAATATAACTTGAAATTAAACATTTTCAACAATTTAATTCATAATCGTACCAATTCAATTTTATGTCTTCACTAATTTTTTGTGATAAACGTACAGTTTTCAAATGTACAATTTGTATAATGTTACGGTTTCTTTCTTTAAATATGCGATGCTGTTATAAATAGATGTTGCCAGTCGGACTCCTGCAAAAAGGGTACCGGACATTTATTTATAATAATGAATATTCTGCTGAATATTTCAAGCGTCTGCCTGTTGTAGTTATCAAGTAGTTATGTGTTATGTTATGTAGTTATGTGTACTCAGCTATAAAGATATTCACTGTTGTAGTTATCAATATTGAGCAGAATAATTATTTAAAAATAAAATTAACAATTGAAAAAAAATTCCTTCACCCGGAATCGAACTCGGGTCTATCTTCATGAAAGTCAGGTATGTTAGTCACTCGGCTACCGAGATTTATTATAAGTACATCTCAGAAGTATTACATACCTTCATAAAAACTGACCTTCATCGGTAGTCCCTTAAATACCCATTTTATCCTGTTTTTAGTATTTGTTATTAATTTATAAGGATTATTTTATTCAAGTTTATTTTTATAAATAAATATTCTGGATCCAGTGCTTCTGGGAGAGACTTTTTTTGACAAGTTATTTTGACGTTTCTTTAAATTGAAAAAAAGATGAATGACGAGTACTAAACGCGAATGCTGATTGGTGGTTTTCATATACGTTCAGTTAACCGATATGGCCTACATTTCCATTCTCTAAACTGTGCAGGAAATGGATAATATACATGTGGGTGTAGAAAAAAGATTAATCGCGAATACTCAAGATGTACTAAGGCAGAATATCCCACATCCGCCCATGAATAACATGACGATGTTACCAGACTTAGGACTTCCTACATTTTATGGAAAATACGAGAATTGGTATAGTTTTTGAGATCAGTTCAAGGCCATAGTCGATGACCGGTATGACATAAGTGAAGTTAAAAAGTGAATGTATTTAAAATCGTGCTGTCAGGAAGACGCCTTAAAATTGATCGAATATCTAGATTTAATAGCAAACAATTATACAATCGCGTTAGATTTATTAAAACAACGATTTAAAAATCGGAGAGCTATAAGTAACACTGATATTAATACAATATTATCTAACCTACCTGTTTTAACTGAATCTTAATTTTCTCAGTTTGATTTGTTAAAAATGAGGATCTAATTAATTTGTTTATCGAAGGACCAGTCACTGTATTTTATGTGACGAGAGTTGACTAATTTCATATTAGTTTGTAGGGTATTATATCAAAAAATTGTAGCGGTTTTCACTATTTTATATTACTTAATATCAGTATGAAGTTTTGGTTATTCATTCATTCATTCATTCATTCATTCATTCAAACGTTTGGGTTGTGCTCAACAGCCCGGGCACTTGACCTAAGTCATTGTACCATTCCCAATGTTATCTACTTCCACTCCAAAAGTTTCGTGTCCTCTATATAGGCCACTAGCTAGAAGTTTTGGTTAATTTTGCACGGCAATTAAGACTTTTCAACTGACACACTGGCAGTAGCACACTGTTATTTGTTATTTTATGTTTTTTATTGATTTTTTGACTAGATGGTTTACGGTAGTTTGTTATGAAAGAAATGTTGAAATTCATGTTTGGGTAGAGAATAAAATGCTGAATAGAAATGAGGAATGATATACAGGGTGTCTCATTATATTCTGACTGTTTTTAAGAGCTTATATCTTCGAAACGGTTCTGGATAATAAGAAGCGGTTTCCACAGTTAGGTTTAAAATTACCGTGAGTTTTGTTGTGACACATTTATATAAATGGCGTACTTCCGGTTTACCCGCTAGATGAGTGGCGTATTTTCAGAATACAGTAGATGTAATTTTCTAAATGGGACACCCTGTATATTTAGCAATTTATTGAAAGACGCATATTTTTACTTTATAACGGTACTTTGAAGTTTAAAATCGGTGCACAGAAAGCGAAGTTAGATAACTTCAACTAGGATACTGTAATGATTTAGACATAAAGTTGGAACTTTATTAGGTGAAGTGAACTGTAAAAAACAAATAGAAACATGTTTCTGAAACAAATGTTCGATGTGTCTTCCTTCTTGGTCTATACATTTGTGGAATCGAACCAAGTTGTCAAATGCTGCTGTTAGCATCATTTCAAGAGGAATACTTTCCATTACCTGCCGTATGTTATTTTTTAATTCCTCAATAGTAGCAGGCATTGTAGACTCTATCTTTCACAAATCCCCATACAAAAAATCTGGAACAGTCAGGTCTGGGGAATTTGGAGACCATTCTATTGGACCAGTCCTACCAATCCAATTATTTCCAAATTGTTGGTTAACAGATTCTCTTGCTATGTTGGAATAATGGGGTGGAGCCCCGTCTTGTTGAAAGCAAACATTTTGGTTCAAAATACCATCTTGTTCTAACTGGTTCTAACACAATGTAACGTTCTGTCAATGATCGCAATATTTTTGTGATGTGACATATTAACGCCTCCTTGATTATTATTTATTAATAAGATATCTGAATCATTACATTATCCCAGTTAAAGTTATCTAACTTCGCTTTCTGTGCACAGATTTCAAACTATGAGGTACCGATAAAAAGTAAAAATATGCGTCTTTCAAAAAATTGCTTAATATACAGGGTGTCCCATTCAGAAAATTACATCTACTGTATTCTGAAAATACGCCACATTTCTAGCGGGTAAACCGGAAGTACTCCATTTATATAAATGTGTCACAACAAAACTCACGGTAATTTTAAACCTAACTGTGGAAACCGCATCTTATTATCTTGAACCGTTTCGAAGATATAAGCTCTTGAAAACAGTCAGAATATAATGAGACACCCAGTATATTCTTTATACTATGTGTTTGAAATGCGGAATAATTATTATACAGGGGTGAGGATAAATGTGATTAACGTATAATTCGCAGGAAGAATTTAAGATTCATTCTTAAATTTGTACTGGTTCAAGTAAAGAATAATTAAGGTCAGCTCCCAGTAAAACATCTATTTGGGAAGGGGTTCCGAAAGATTGGTCAGCTAAATAGGATAACAAATGTCTAATGATTTGGTGGTATGTCTAATGATTTCATATCAATCATGACTTGAGGAAATGATCTTGTTATTTGCTTAACTACAGCACAAGTGGTTTCGAAACTTGAAGATTCATCAGTGGCAGAATGGAATGATCCATTATTAATAACAATAATAGATGGTAAAGACTTTGAGTCACTACAAAGCCCTTCAGAAGCTATTAGAACTAATGCAGAATATACATTAACCAGGCCTAATGGGGCTGTTCAGAGGAAGAGAGTAGATTTCCCTCTACTAGCAAAAAAGAAAGGTGCAAATTATGTCGTGTCAGGTAATCAGACCAGAGAGACTCTTAGATATCTGATGGCCAAGACTATCTGGGGGGATCTTGCAATCACTTCTCCCTGGGGAGCATATATGGAAGACTGTAGTGGCAGTCTCACATATGGGATGGCGGCACACAAAGAAGTTGGAAAACAACAGAAACTTACTCTCTCAGTCCAGATCAAAAAAACTATACTTATTGGCTCTAATCGACACGCCAACGATTATCTTTATCACAAACTTCACGTTCAACAATTTACCCCTCCCATAACAACACCCTCAGATGCAAAAGAAGTTATAAGGATAGTGGGTGTCTACATCCGTACCGCATTGTTGCTCCTATGCACGGAAGAGTATACAAACTTTATTTTGGGTCTTGAGGATCCTGTGGATAGGAAGGAAATCGACATCTACACATTGAGCAAGGATGACAAAACTCAGTACCTTAGCGGAGGCCAAATAACATACGACACAGTATTGGTAATGTCTTTTATTGCACTCAGCAGCATCACCAAGCGAGGAGCTAGTGAAGCTCATATTCGTGAATGGCTTCCTAAAAGACTAGGCCCCCTCCTTGTGGGTGTAGACATTTCCGACCCCACTCTTACAACGAATTATTACCACGACATCAAACTGATAGGAGAGTTCTTGGAGTCTATACTCGATTTGAAATTGGTTGATAGTAATAAATCATTTTTAGCAGCCGATTCCATAGGCGCACCTACCTGACGTGCCGGTTTGAACCCTATTTATAGTAATCATTATTGTCATAACAGGTAAAAATAATTATGCCGAGAATTCCGGGAACAATTAATACACAATGTTACTTCAGGTTGTTACGAAAAAGGTAGGTAGGTAGGTAGGTACCTCTACTTATTGGTATAAAACTGTGAGTCATTTTAAGAGCGAACAAACCTAATGCGAGTATTCTAGGACACACATTTGGGTAATTTTTGAAAATGGAGAGTCTTTCAGGATTTATTCCAGTTAAGCGAGCTGCGAAATCAGCGCTAAGCATTAGTGAAAAGATTATTGTGCTTAATGTATTTAATGCACTTAGATATCAAAAAAGTGCAATAAGTATCGATTCTACAGTGGAACTTTGTTCAAAGATGACAGGTATTGGAAAAGCAACCATCTACAGGCTGATGCGGGAAGAAAAGACAGGAACCGTGACGCCACCAAAACCATCTCCAGGAAGGCGAACAATACCGATCGATGAGGACGAAAAGGCCATCATAAGACGAAAGGTGCATTCATTCTATTTCAATAAGGAGATCCCTACTTTGGATAGAGTTTTAGGGGCAGTAAAAGAAGACTTTCCTGCAATCAAGAGAGAAAAACTATGGAAAGTTCTAAGAGAAATGAATTTTAGATGGGAAAAACATAGTCGGAAGTCTCACTTGCTCGAAAAAGATGAAATAGTGTGTTGGAGACGTAATTATTTGAGAAAAATAAGACAATTTCGCAATGAAAACAAAACAATTTTCTATTTGGACGAAACATGGCTGAACGAAGGCTACACAGTTGGAAAAATATGGACAGACAAAAATGTGACTTCTCACCGGCAAGCATTTTTAGACGGTCTATCAACAGGAATAAATCCGCCCTCTGGAAAAGGAAAACGATTAATTATAACTCACATCGGTAGCTCCAATGGCTTTTTAGAAGGTGGACTATTATCATTCCAATCAGTTCGTACAGGCGATTACCACGAGGATATGAATGCTGATGTTTTTGAGGAGTATTTCGAACAAATGATAGAGCTGATTCCACCTGGCTCCGTCATTGTGTTAGATAACGCTCCGTATCACTCCAGAAGATTGGAGAAGATGCCTACAACTGCTTGGCGAAAAGCAAAAATTATCGAGTGGCTTGTGGAGAAACAAATACAATTTGAGGACAATATGGTTAAAAAGGAGTTGCTATCAATTGTAAACACCCATAAACATCGGTTTCAAAAATATGTTGTTGACGAAATGGCCAAAAAACAAAATATAATAGTGCTTCGGCTCCCCCCCTACCATTGCGAATTAAATCCGATCGAACTGGTATGGGCTCATGTGAAAGGCTATGTGGCTAGAAAAAATACCACTTATAAAATGAGTGATGTTCAAAAACTCTTTGAAGAAGCGCTTCAAGAAGTCAACGCGGGGAAGTGGCAAAGATGTATAGAGCATGTAATAAAGGAGGAGGAAAAAATGTGGCAATTGGATAGTTTACTGGAGAAAACGGTCGAACCACTTATTATCAATTTAGGGGAAGAAGACAGTCCCTCAGATATTTCATTTTCTGATGATGATTAATTTAAAGCGAAGAAATGTAATGACTATAAATTTTATAGAATTTCAAATAGAAACATTTTTCCAAATTTACTTGTTTATTGGTTGCTTTATTGTTATTAGTTATTATTTATTACTATCAACCAATTTCAAATCGAGTCATGAATTATTGAGGAGTCATTTGTATATGCCCATGAGCCCGGGGGTGGATGCTTTGTGGGACGGGTTTTCTCACGCGCAAGTGTGTGTGTGTGTGTAAGTTCAACATTCTTGTTTATTTTTATTGGATAATGGACTTGGTTATCGCTGTTAATTGCCATTTCGTTTTTCTTGAATAAGGAATACAGCAGCGTAACTAAAATGTGTAAAAAACAAAAACTAGTACCTTGATTTTTAACTGACATTTTCATTTACCCAGTAAAATATTCTTATGTTTTCAGTAAAAATTAAATTAAAACAAAAAATAGTATTAAATTTGTAATCAACTTTGTCAAATATGCGTTTAATCACTCACAGTTGTTTAATTACAGATTTCCAGAATATTATGGTCCGTAGGGTATCGCCGCCACCTGACATGTCCCTTGAAAATCTACCAGGCACACCCAAAGCTTTTCAAAATTTAAAAAATATAACTCATCAAGAAAATGTGCCACCTTCTTACACGCCGTTTGAAAATATACCAGACATTTCTAAAACTTTTCAAACCCTTAAAAATATAACATATCAAGAAAACGACCCGCCTCCTGACACGCCCTTTAAAAATATACCAGGCACTCCTAAAACTCTTCAAAACTTTGTAAATAATGTAAACTATCAAGAAAATTACCCCACCACTGTAGAAACTACCGAGATTCAGGTATTTGATTATGATTCGGATTGCTCAATAAGAGATCCAAATTATGAACCTGCTCCACAGAGTGAAGACTCTGACGAAGAACTCAACATTAAACAGATTGAAGCAGAAATCGTGCAGCAAGATTTACCTAAACAAGAGAAGTAGCTGAAAAAAAGCTGATTCTACACAATGGAAAAAAAATATTGAAAAAAAAAACAAAAAATCGAATCAAAATCCCTCAAAGTAGTCAATTGTGGAAAGTGTATATTCCAGTGTAATACGAAGTTTAGTGGAGAAGTTGGTGTTTTACTTTGCAAAAACTTTTGGGAAATTGATTATTGTAAACAAAAAGAGTTTATTCTTGGGACAGCAGAAAGTATACCACCAGCAAGAAGAAGGGTTAGACAAAACGGATCAACAAGGCAAAGAAAAGGCACCAAGCTTTACTATTTAAGCAATGACACTGAAAACATCAGAGTGTGTAAGCAGTTTTTTACTAAAACATTATGTATTACTGGAGATGTTATTGACACTGCTTATAAAGGAAAAGGAACAGGGAAAATATTTGTAGGCAAAGATAATAAGGGACAGAAAATTCCACACAATAAGACAGACTCAGAAAGTTTAAAAAAAGTTAAAGACCACATCGAAAAATTTCCTACAGTAAAGTCACATTATTCTCGAAAAGATACAAAACGTTTATACCTCGACCCTCAGCTCAGCATTACTAAAATGTATGGTTTGTATAAGGGCGAGTGTCTAATAGATAATGTCAAACCTGATTTTTTGCAATGATTATAATTTATCTTTCTTTCTTTCTTCCAACTGTGAACGAGGTACAATTCTATTAAAAAAGTTGAGGAGAAACAGTCTCTGGAAGCTGAATACCAACAACACATTAGGCGAAAAGAAGAGTGCAATGAGGCCAAAGGAATAGATAAAAAAAATGCCAAAAAGATGTTCTGCACATTTGATCTGCAGTCTGTTTCTCAGATACCTCATTGCTCCAGAAAGGACAAGACGAAATTCTACCGCATCTGATTAGAATTAGTCGAAGCAGCTTAGAACTGGGTTATATACCTGGAGCATGGAGAAGGGCAATAGTAACCTTCATTCCAAAAACTGGAAAAAGGGACACAACAAACCCCAAATCCTTTAGACCAATTAGTCTAACATCGTTTGTACTCAAAACGATGGAAAAGGCTATTGATAACCATATTAGAAAGGAAATCCTAGAGAGACTACCTCTCCACCCATATCAGCATGCTTACCGGGCAGGCAGATCTACGTAGACTGCACTGGTACAACTGACGGAGGATACCCGAGGTGCTCTAGACTACCAAAAAACTTTAGTATGTGCATTTTTGGACATAGAAGGAGCTTTTGACAATACTCCACATGAGGCAGTCAGAAGAGCATTGAACAGAAGAGGTGTAGACAGCACAACATCCAAATGGATATCGGAACTGCTCACCACAAGAATAGCAGAGACGAGGACGAGCATTGTCTCCATCTGCACTACCAGAGGATGCCCACAGGGAGGAGTGGCATCCCCATTAATGTGGAGTCTGACGGTTGACGAACTCCTGTGTGGTTTGACGGATCTCGGAATATTCTGCCAAGGATATGCCGACGATATTGTCATAACAGCCAGGGGGAAATTCGAAAACACCCTTTGCGATATTGTGCAGAAGGGTCTGAACTATACAAATAGCTGGTGTAGGCAAGTGGGACTTTGCATCAACCCCACTAAAACTATCCTGATAGCCTTCACTGAGAAAAGAAAACTCAACCTCAAAACCATAAAACTTGATGGGAACGAGATTGAATGGAGTAGTAGAACTAGCCTAATGACGACGAGAGAAAACCTCTCCAAAATTTCTGTATATGCATTACAGGAGCAATGGGAACATGCCCAACGGCAGCCATGGAAGTGATTCTCAACCTCACCCCTTTACATATGGTGGTGGAAAGTGTTGCAGAAAGAACAACATACAGACTAAGTAGAGAGATAATCATTAAAAAAAAACACCTCCTCACTTCTTAGAAATCAGACAACCTGGGACAAGCCACAAGAGGGTATGATGAAAAAGTATAACTTTTTAAAGAAATTCGTTACGGAAATGAGCAACAAGAAGGAATGGGATCCAAATACCATTACCAGACTTGGTAATGTGTACTAAAGCTCACATTATAACTCGTAAATCCTGACTAATATATTATTTAATAATCACAAAACCACACCTCCTGCTGAAAAACACCTCCTAAAAATACACAAATAGCTCAAACTAGCTTTATTTCAGCCGAAGATATTCGAGGATTTCCCAAAGCAAAACCCAGAAAACAAATTAGAAAGGGAAAAGAAAAGAGAAGAGTAAGGGACGAAGTAAAATAATAACGGAAACGCCTGAGAAGGATAAACTGATAGAAAAGGAAAAATGAAAAGAATTAACTGAAAAAGTTAAGCAAAACATAAGTGAGTTACAGAAGGGGGACCTAAGGAACTGCGTTAAAAGATTAAGAAGGCAACGAAACGGGATTCGACAGACGTTGATACCTCTGAAGATTCCGAATATGGAAAGTTTTCTGAAACTGAAGACTGGGTACCCGATGATGAAACTGAAGATACCGTTGTGACCAAGGCAGATGTATCAGTGGACACATTTGTTTTAATTAGGTTCCCAAAACAAATTTATTTTATCCCAAAAGTTAGAGTGTCTAACGATGAATTCGAAGTGTCTTTTCTTCGTAAGAGCCTTAAATTTTCGAACTGCTTTGTGTTTCCAGATATACCCGATACATCTTTTGTTGCGTTGAATGATATAGCAATGGTATACTTCCAGATCCTGTTACAGGCACCACAAAGCGACAGTCTAAATTGTACAGATTCAGAATTAACTTCAGCTCGGTTGATATTTGCTAAAAAATTATTTGATTTTTCTAATTTGATACTGAAGGTATATAATATTGTATGTCTCAGTTGGTACTTTTGTTAGTCTCACTTGGTACACTTTCAGGAACTAAATGAGACAAGATCGCACTTGAGAAAAATATATTTTAGTTTGCTTATTTTTGTGGTTAATTTATTCTTTGTGTATAATTTAGAAAGCGGAGAGATTATACTATAAAATGAAAGGAAAAGAAAACGGATGTATAGAAAAATAAATAAATTAGAGTAGAAAATGTTAATTTCGTCTCACTTAGTACTACCCTACCCTAGATGTAAGTCAATCTTCAGTTAGTCGATGCGTTGCAGAAGTAAGCAATGCTTTGAATGAGAATCGGGTGTTCAACCAATGGGTTCATTTTCATAGAAATGTTGAAGAGATGGATGAAGCTAGGAGGGAGTGAGTGATCAATTGAATTGTTTCTTTAATATAAAAACCTTTTCGTAGATTCTTTGCTGCATTTGGAATACCAGGCATCGTAGGTGCAATAGATTGCACTCACGTGGCAATATACCCTCCTCCGGGAAATGATCATCCTGAACATATATATATTAATAGAAAACAGTATCATTCGATAAATACTCGATTAGTAAGTATATATACCCCTTTGGAGGGTGACAGTCTTCAATATGTTTACTTTTAGGTCTGCGACGCCAATATGAGAATATTAAATGTTAATGCTGGACACCCAGGGAGTATCCATAAATCACTTTTCCATTTAAAGATCAATTACTTCATTTATATTATAAATTATAGGAGACTCTGGATACCCTCTTAGGAAGTGGCTTCAGACCCCAATTAGAAACCCAGAGCCTGGGTCTCCAGAAGAAGCATATAACACTGCATTTTGCCAGGCAATATCCACAATTGAGAGATGCAATGGACTCTTAAAAATGCGGTTTCACTGCCTACCAAAAAATTATTACATTATTCCCCAACAGTAGCAGCAAAAATTATAAATCTATGTGTTTGCTTCATAATATATGCATCATCCAAAACTTACCGAATCCTGAAGTAGAGGAAGGTGATAATCAGCTCGATTTTGGCATCATTGAAGAAAATCATTTGGAAGGGGCAGATATTGCTGTCAGAAATATTGACTTGGAAGATTGTAGACAACTACAGCGCCAAATAATTCAAAATCATTTTGCAAACCGGTAATATTTATGAAATGGTAATAAAATTCATATTAAATATTTCAAATCTGATATTTATTATTATTTATTTACAAAAATTGCACATATTCCCAAACTTCTGAACAAACCTTTCCACACAAAAACGACTAGTAACTTGAACACAATGGACAATGATAAAAACACACAAATAAATCCTTAAACAGTTAAACAAATCCTTCAAAATAGTTATTTATGTATTAAAAGCGAAAAGTGAGGAATTATTGTTCGAAAGCAAGGGTTAACTTGTTAATTGCTTGAGAAAAATAATTCCACTTTCAGCTCGCAATACATATAACATTTTTTCTACCATCACCTGAATATATATTATATCTAATGAAATTGATAAATTTATACTTCTTATTTCAAGTTTCTGTCAAATATTTTATAAAATTTTAAACGTATAATTATTATTGTCAATGTACTTCTTCTTATACTATAATTAGGGAGGCATCAGCAAGCAGGGCCATCCGGCCAGTATAAGCAAAATATTCAGAACGTGACACAACAATTAAGCACAAAAACTCAAAAAAAATTAATACGGTAACATCGCAATGACACTAATTAATTATTCAAAACATCAAGAACTTGACAAAACAGCGCTTTATTACATTGTAAGAGATTTTCATAACACTCCCTAGCTAGGTTGCTCTATGATGTCACTGCCACTGTCACTGTCAATACAATTGTTTGTAGTATCGGTTGTTATGGGCAACGAGCGTTTTGCAATTTTTTACGTTCGGCGAGCGTAAATCAACTAACCTCAAGAAACATCAATTTTCCATTGTAAATGGCAAGCGAAAAAGCCTACTTTTCAATTTGATTGTAGAACAAAGCATATATTAGCATATTTGACTAGGCACTAGCTGTTAATACCAATTTTTATTCCATTGAACATGCTAAACTTTCAAGAGCTGTTGCTATGCGCTCTTCCACTTCCACGTTCCTTCTTGAAAGTTTCAATTTCTGCTCATAATAATTCTCTTTGCATGCTGATTTCTTCTCTAATATTCTGGATATATTTTGGCTGGCTTTTGTGGCTTCTGTTAAATGGACCCTTTTGCGTTTTTTATTTGTATAATACCCTCTACTTCAGGAGGAGCAGAATGTTGTTGACCTTCCATATTGTCTTCAATTACTTCCACTTCTTTTAATACTTCTGATCTTCCATTAATCAAATTATAATGATGATCCTACAATTGTTCAAAAATATAGGTACTTAGTATGGCTGCAGTAAGCTGTAAAAATAATCAAAATTTCGAATACTCACAAAAATCACAACAGATTCCTCAACATTTTGATTGCCCTCCACTGATGGCTCATTCAACAGTTTAAAAATGTTTTAATCGTCCTCTGTGAATGTTTTTAGTATTGGTGGACCGACACCTGTACCACAAGTATAATGCTTGATATCTGTTTTTTTTTCTTTTTGACATTTTTTTCAAGTCTTGCCAAGTCTACAATAAAATTGGAATATAAATACCACACTGTTCACAAAATTCATTAGAGCAATGAATAATAACTATAAATGCATACCCTTCTCCACATAATCCACTTATTGTTAGCACCGGGAATGCTATTAAGTTTCCCAGTGATATCTTGCCATTTCTTTTGTACATCTTTGTAGGTAAAATTGTTCGAAAAGATAATAAATTTTCCTCACTCTCCATGAAGGCTATCAGCGCCTTCTTTTGCGCCTCGCTCATGTGGCCACCTTTCTCACCCATGACAAACAAATACCTACTTTGATTATTAGTTTAATTTGAATTAAGGGTCATCTACCAAATTCGACCTTGCACAATTATGCTTTGTATATTTTGTTGTTTCCCTACGTCCTCACGTTTAAGTTCACATAACGAAAATTTTATTAGAAATATGAAAGCTCCGCAACATGTACCAACCAAGCGGTCCATTTTTATCCGATATTTTAGTGGTAGCAACCGAATTTCAATAAGGAATTGTACGGTCATAAGTGATTTGAGGATTCTGAGATTTTTATATAGTATTCATAAAGCTTCAAATTAGACCCCTTATAAATTAGTTTTTCCATTCAATCCATATTTAATTCTTTACAAGGGCTTAAACTTTGCTCAATATGTGTATTTTTCATATTTTTTTCAACAAAATTTGGTAAGCATTTCAAAGTTTTTATTCAATGAGAACTATAAGTTCAACAATAATCTACATAATATATTTTTTTCTTAATTTTTAATACATCCATTACTTCAAAATTATTTGCCAAAAATACTTCGAAATTCGCTGCCGATAGATTCCCCTTTAGAAAAAGAATAATCAAGAAAATCGTTTATCTTAGTAGGTTATGTTACAAAACTAGAAACACAAACAATAACAATTTCAATTTTTAGAGCTGCCAATACCACATTACAACATAAAACTGACATACAACACCTAAAAGGAATTAGCATGCTTAAGCGTGATTGGTTAGAATTAAAAAATATGAGAGTCTCAGACATACCCTCCTATAGGAAAGTAAATTCCGATGGCAGTCGAGAATAGAGTTTTGTATTCCTATGGGAATATTAGTACTATAGGAAACAATTCATATAGGAATATTTTCTCATGAAGTGGAGAATCGAGGCCTGGGTGTCTATTGATCACTGCTGCCAACTCAAGAGAATCGACAAGTATTTCTACCAACTTCTAGGATTTGGCCTGTGCTTGCTTCACATTTAATCTACTGCATCATAGAACTAACTCAACTAAATGACAGAACTCTACCGACTACTAATCTAGCAATCATTAACACTAACCTACAAATACTATGAAACTATTCGCATGTTCTTTCCTATTATTGACGTTTGTCAATATGGTGAACAAACAAGTTAGCTATAGTAACTATAATCATTACAAATGAAAATCGAAAAGAGGTAAGGATTACATTTCATCAACATTATTGATGATAAATTAACTCCAATGTTAAAATGTCATATACCTGGAAACGTTATTGTCACTTTGACATCGATGAAAAAGGTGTATCCTTTTTTATCGCGATAAAAACTCCTCTTCCTCAATATCTAGTAAGCGGACGTCACTTTTACACAATGACAATGAGTCGCAAGTTTGGTTACTTATAATTTAAGTTGTTCATCCATATATTCTGTCGTTAATTTATCTTGCCAAAAAACACTCGAGCTTTTCTTTTATCAGATAAATTTCTCTTTAACTCAAAGTTTTGCCAATCAGTAAATTTGCTCGAAAAACTGACATTAGATAAAATCGCTCTCGGTGTCGCGATTTTATCATGTCAGTTTTTCTCGTAAAATTAGTGATTTGCAAAACTGTTTCGTTGCTAAGAGAAATTTATCCGATAAAAAAAAGCTCTTGTGTTTTTACTGTTGATTAATACTTGGATATTGATTTTAGATTCCTGATATTTGAAATAACTCTAATGTAACTAACTAAACGTAATAATTAAAATCTGAAGTGTATGAAGGTATAGATGACATAAGTTTTAGATAACATTATGTTATGGGTGTGTTCGGAGAGCACGCTATTTGCACCATCTAGTACTACTCTCGTTCGCGGAACAATTCTATAGCACTATTAAGCGCTTTTGTGACGTCATTGATTTTCGTCGGGCTACGTCATCACTAGCGCAGTGAAACGCAAACAAAAGCAAATTACAACGAGGTACATCAGCGATAGCGTTAGCAGCATTTAGCGCCATTTCGCACGACAAAGCTCCGTGAACAGTTGAACCACGTGTTGTGAGTCGAACATTGTTAATATTATTAGTGGTTTTTGTGGCTCAAGATATTTTTTTTATCATTAAAATGCCTTTATTAAGTGTGTGTGTGTGTGTGTGTTGCGCCACAGAATTTTGGAAATTACTAAGTTACCTTCATATAGTAACATTAGACTCCTTCATGGAATTTATTAACAGATTGTAGTTATGTTCCGA